>CM076569.1:178345615-178615458 GCA_034641835.2 Pinus albicaulis | reverse complement strand
CATATGAAGCAAAATCAGTAGAAACTTGCTGAATAAATCACTTATTCAATGGAGATTAACCTGATCACAAATCAATTTCGAATTGCATGCATAACACATAATCTCTTCTACAATTAATTGTCACATGCGGAAAGAATAGAAGTGATAGCACATCAAATCATCACACACATTAACACAGTATGTATGGGGAAAGCTTATAGCTGAAAACCCCTCAGCTATTCTGTATATTATATGGAGAGAACATGCAGAAAATACATAGTAAAAACTCCTCACAAGTACTCAGTACTATCTCCCAAAGCTACACAAAAAACTAGCTTGGTTTTGAACAAGTCACAGGTTCAAAACACACCCACTAATTTCCCTGCCTCTATTGCGCAGTCAAGGCTGGTCTAAATAGAGATCCAAGTTCGAATCTCACTGGCTCCAACTACGCAATTTTCATTGGTAATTTCCTCCAAGTGTAGTGCAAATCTCATGCACAAATAATGTCGCAACTAATAGCTAACTCAACCCTTTCATCTACCTCTTTCACTTGTCGCCATTGAATTGTCCATGCACTGAGTTAAACTGATGTGTTCTTTAGTTGAATAATGAGTTAATAATTTGTGAATTAAATAATATTTAATTCACACAACTCATCTCTAGTGTATTAGCTAGTTAAACTAAATACAACTAGTTCAACTAGTTAACCAGAACACCATCTCCATTAACTGTCGCATCAACTCCACCGAACTCCGCCACTTGAGCTCTAACTGAAGTCAACCATGCATTAGCTCACCTAACCCATAGGAAAAGCGTAAATCCTTTTGGCAGCTGCATGCCCCACCTCCGGGGGTCAAACTGAAGTGCTCCAAGAGAGTAAACTGAAGTTTAGAGTCCAAATATTATTAAGGGTAAATAATATTCGACTGTTCTATTTTTAGCCCGCTAGTCTAAAAATAGACTTCGACCTAAATGCTAAAAATAGAGGTCCATCTATTTTTACCAACATGACCAATCCTCCAAGAATAGCATACTGCAGCTCCCGGTCCATGATCCATATGTCTAAAAATAGACATAGTCTAAAAATAGACTTTTCGACAAAAATCACATGTGTGGTCCCCACCTAGTTTAGGTGATCACTTTCCAACTAGGATCGGGAAATATGTTTCAGGAGGCCTCCTTCACTATTTCTTGTTGCCATTTTCAACACTCCCTCTCAACAAGAAAGGACTGTCATTGCATGCGACATGCAACTCCATGCATTCGCCCTGCAACCTTCACAAGCGCCATGCAACTCCATGCATCTGCTCTGCAACTCCTCTGAAATTGAATAGGCTCCAAACAACTCAATCAGTCTTGATGCATCTAGCATCTATCATCAAAGTCTTCGACTTCTGCTTGGCCAACTGCACATGTCATCAGGAACCACTGCGCTGTTGACTCTTTGCACCCATGCACTCTTGCACTTGCTGTCAACTCTGATCCGCGCTCCAGTATCCGACATTGTCACTTTGATCTGCCTGCATCACTCCAACTGATCTTGCTACTGCTACGCTATGGGCACCTCGTAGCCAGGTTCAATCCATGAGATCCACACCATCTCATGAATCTGCCCAGAAATCTCCTCATGGGATTAATCATGCATGTCACCCCACCTCTCACTTGGTGGTATAGCTGCATGCACTCCCTCTGCCCGTCTGGCATGAAATTTCTCTGCATGAGTGGTCTCTCCCACTCCATGATCCTCTTGTGGCTGCTCCACACCCCGAGGTTCACTATCACCTGCATGCAAACCCCGCTCCCTCTCAAGCTTCAATTGCATGTCTTTCTCGCCTGCATGCAACACTTTCTCCCTCTCAAGCTTCAGTTGCATGTCTTTCTCCCACTCCCCAAAAATAGGAAGCTCCGTAGACATCCCATCTACTTCAAGTATGTAGAGATTCTTTGCTCGAATCCCAACCTTCTTGACTTGTCCCGTTGCCTTGTGCCGAAGGAAAACTTTCCCTTCTCTAAAGACAACTTCATACCCTTTATCCTCTAACATTGCGACTGAGATCAAATTCTTTGTTAAACCTAGTACATGCAATACATCTTGTAAAAGAATGAGTTTACCTGACTCCCTCTGAAAGGTTATGGTACCAATGCCGGTCGCATTGTATCGTCCACCGTCACCCAAATCAACATGCATCTGGAGACCTTTCTCCACCAAGTCACTAAAAAGATTCACATCTCCTGTCATGTGAAAGGAAGCGCCACTATCAATATACCACCCCGATCCCAATGCACTAGACAACATGCATGTGATCAATGAGAATTCCAGCTCAAATTGTGAGGCAAGAGCCTCACCAGCTGCAGCTCCAGCAGCCTGCTTGTTCTTCTTCTTTTGTGGACAATTTGTGGCGTAATGTCCATGATCGTGACAGTGAAAACACTTCACTTTGGACATGTCACACTCTTTACCATCCGCACCAGATTGAGAAGCCTTCTCCTTGCCCTTCCCCTTCCTTGCTTTGGCAGCCAAAGCGCAGTCTTCTTCATCAGATACCTTTGATGAAGATCCGTCTCTGGTAGTCCTCCTGATCTCCTCTTGCATGAGATCCGACCACAGTCGCTCCCATCCCGGCAACTTCTCCCGACCATTGACACTATCTTGATATGAATGCCAAGACTTCAGAAGACCAAGGAGAGCCAGGTCCACCATATCCTCATCTTCGAGAGTCACCCCCACACTTCCCAGCTCATCTCTGCACTGAGTGAACTTCGTGAGGTATTTTGCGATGATGTCGCCTTTCTCCATCTTGATGTTCCTGAGTCTATCTTTGAGCGCTAGCTTCCTTTGGTCACTCTTGCTTTGGTATATATCCGTCAAAGCTTTCCACATTAAATATGGAGAAGCCTTTCCATGCAGGCTGGACACTATGTGATCCTTTACGCCCTCCAACAGGATCCTTCGACATTTTGCTTGTTTCTTTCGCTAGGCTTCCGCAACAGCAGCATCATTAGAAGTAGGATTTGGAATCTCTTTCTCCAAGAATTCCAACAGCCCATTATCATCTAATATAGCCTCCATGCGGTCCTTCCATGCAACATAATTCAAACTTCCTTCCAAGGCATATTCGAGTCACAAACCGTTGAAAGACATTTTCGCTGCGACACCAAGAACACAAATCTGCAAATTCGAATTTCACCACCAGCTGATAACTCAATCGCTTCTGATCTATAATTGAGAAAAAATTATTTCCAAATCAGAGATTGACTGCATGGGCTTTTACCAGACCTTTCACTTTCCAAAGAAAGATGAATCCGGAGGCTATCTGGCCCGTATGCAGGCTCTGTTCGAGGAAATAAGTTTGCAATCACGGTAATAGATCTCGACAATTAATATCACTTTGATACCATGTAGAAATTTGCTGAATAAATCACTTATTCAATGGAGATTAACCTGATCATACATCAATTTCGAATTGCATGCATAACACATAATCTCTTCTACAATTAATTGTCACATGCCGAAAGAATAGAAGCGATAACACATCAAATCATCACACACATTAACACAGTATGTATGGGGAAAGATTATAGCTGAAAACCCCTCAGCTATTCTATATATTAGATGGAGAGAACATGCAGCAAATACATAGTACAAACTCCTCACAAGTACTCAGTACTATCTCCCGAAGCTACACAAAAACTAGCTTGGTTTTGAACAAGTCACAGGTTCAAAACACTTGCTAATTTCCACTGCCTCCTATTCTTTGATCAGGCTGGTCTAATGGAGATCCCAGTTTGATCTCTTTGAAACCCAGCACTGCAATTGTCATTACATTAATTTCCTCCAGTGTAGTGCAAATCTCTGTACAACTAATGTCACCAACTAATAGCTAACCAACCCTTTCATCTACCTCTTTCCACTTATACATACTGACCCACATCCATACCTTTGATTAAATGATGATGTGTTCTTTAGTTGAATAATGAGTTAATAATTTGTGAATTAAATAATATTTAATTCACACAACTCATCTCTAGTATATTAGCTAGTTAAACTAAATACAACTAGTTCAACTAGTTAACCAGAACACCATCTCCATTAACTGTCGCATCAACTCCACCGAACTCCTCCACTTGAGCTCTAACTAAAGTCAACCATGCATTAGCTCACCTAACCCATAGGAAAAGCATAAATCCTTCTGGCAGCTGCATGCCCCACCTCCAGGGGTCAAACTGAAGTGCTCCAAGAGAGTAAACTGAAGTTTAGAGTCCAAATATTATTAAGGGTAAATAATATTTGAATGTTCTATTTTTAGCCCGCCAGTCTAAAAATAGACTTCGACCTAAATGCTAAAAATAGAGATCCATCTATTTTTACCAACATGACCAATCCTCCAAGAATAGCATACTGCAGCTCCCGGTCCATGATCCATATGTCTAAAAATAGACTTTTCGACAAAAATCACGTGTGGTCCCCACCTAGTTTAGGTGATCACTTTCCAACTAGGATTAGGAAATATGTTTCAGGAGGCCTCCTTCACTATTTCTTGTTTCCATTTTCAACAAAATCAATCGCACATAACAAGATGTTTTATTGGGAAAGCTTAAAGCTAAAAACCCCAACTATCATATATTATGTATATCAATGGATTATGTAACAATCTCATACAAAGCTCATAGCATAGAGCTCTCATTACAATATAAAATTGTCACACATTTTCATGCAAAAAATTTGCATATCTATGCACCAATTTCTTGCCTCCTGACAACCTGCCTCCACTGCACAATCCCTGCTGAAGAAGATCCCTTAATGAATTTGATCTTGCCTTGCTTGCACTGTGAAATCCTCATTGGCATCTCCAATGTTTGTGTAGATGCATTTAATGCATCACTATAGTCACAAAAAATATTCCATCTCACCCTTTCACCTATCTCTCCACTGGAATTGACATGTGAGTAGTTAACTATTGTATTTCTTTAGTTGCATGTGAGTCACTACTTGTGAATTAATTAAATAATTAATTAACTGAACTCTCACTAGTGTATCATGAATGACAACTAGCACAACTGAGTTTAACTTACTTAACTAAGTTAAAATAAATAACAACTCCCATAACTACTCTTCCAACTCTGTTACAACTCGCCACTTCAGTTATAACGAAGTCCTCCATGCATGAGTCACCAACTAACCCTAGGAATTGCGTAATTCCTTCAGCCCACTGATGTGCCACATCTGTTCACTGAAATAAAGTGCTCCAAGAGAATAAGTTGATACTTATTGTCTGATTATTATTAAGGGCTAATAATAATTGACATGCATCTATTTTTAGATTAGCGATCTATAAATAAGCTTTGCCCAATCTTCTAATTATAAAAATTCATCCAAAGATAGAATTTTCTCAACCATATAGAATCAACATCCTGCTAACTTTAGAATATTCTCACCATTCTAGAAATAGACATACACCTAAAAATAGCCTGCGGGCCCCACTTAGTGAAAGTGATTAATTTTCACTAAGCTCATCATCTTGTTGAATCTCAACATGCGGTCTAATATATATGAAAATTATTAAAAAAAAAAGGGAGTGTCAGGCCACCACCCCCGCCACCCCCGATCCATATATATATATATATATATATATATATATATATATATCTATATAAACAAAATCTATTTGCGGGTCGTAACCCCCACCACACCTTTCTCTCTCCATGTTACAATGTGTGATATCAAGGTCGGGGCTCACGGTGTTATCACTCCCCCCTGCTTTCCAAGGCTATGAATGGAGTTGAAGGAAGGTAACCACAAACCAGGCTTTAGGTCAGGTAACTAACCCTACCATGACTAGAGAGGGTTCTCTCATTGTCACTTTTTTAGTCAAAGGAATGGCTGAGTATCTAATGATCTTAGGTTATGTATGTAAGCTTAATAGATAGGATTTTTTTAATGTTTTAATTGCTAGATAGAAAGGTCAGTGAGAAGGCTGTGTGTAGTGTTTTAGGTCTGAAGTCCAAGGTTAATTTGTAGAGAATGTGTGAGGCTAGATAGGTAGTTTGAAAGCATGTTTAATAGGTAATTGAGTATAGGATGAAGTAAGAGAGAGTCTGAATGAGCACTGAGGTGAATTCATTCATTTAGAAGTGAATATACATATCATGTAAACCTTTCCTAAAATAGAGCATGAACATACATGATTTTTGCTTATAAACTTACAAGATAAACATGTGCAAAGATGTATATTAAAGAAGAATATATATCATTTAGCATGAATAGATAAACACACATAAGAAGAAAAAAATGCTCCAATGCATACCACAAGATTCTCAACACAAGTTCTGCAAATCTATCTCTGATCTCATTCCAAAATGTTGATTACAAAAGCTCCACTGCAAAATAAGACTATCAAACCTAAAAAAAGACTAAAGAGA
This sequence comes from Pinus albicaulis, assembly GCA_034641835.2. Lineage (NCBI taxonomy): Eukaryota > Viridiplantae > Streptophyta > Pinopsida > Pinales > Pinaceae > Pinus > Pinus albicaulis. Next base: position 178,609,056 of record CM076569.1, on the reverse strand, counting down.
GTCTACTTATAGAAAATATGGACTATGACACCTCATTAGGTTGAAATTCCATCCAAAATGGATCATAAATACACAAGATGAGTCATTTCCTAGATTCTAGGGAGGTTAGAAACCATTCCCTGAATTTTAGCTATGAACTAGGAGTGTTTGTCCCTTACATTAAACTACATATTCAATCACGATAGGAGGAAAAAACCAACTCAATAACTCTAATGCCAACTCATAGGACAAAAAAACCTCGAATTTGTGACATTTTCATGAGTTTGACAAGTGTCCTGAGGAATCCATTACTGATTTGTAACATTTTTGACAGAAGGTAACATAAATTTGCAAAAGCGTAACAGAAGTTTGCAGACACTTTTGAGGCACTTTTAGGAGTCCAAATCCACTTCTGAAATAATGGCCAACTAGCCATGTGTGTCTAGTTTCCTTAACATCTTTAATTTTCAAAAATTACCATTGGGAAGGCCTCCAAAAATCCATTCTCCCAAGGTTACTCCAAAAGCGTAACAGAGGCTCCAAAAAAGTGGTAGAAACATGAAAAACGAGTGGTTTTTGGACTTTTTATGCAAAATTAAAGCTTGTCATGCCAAGGGGGTTCCTGATATATAATGCATTCATCAAAATTCATCCATCCATGTAAATAAATCATCATTTGGATGCCTTCAAAATAAGCGTAGCAAAAGTTTGTTACTCTTTTGTGAGGAAGAATTTCCAGGATTGTCCAAAAATCACAAAAACACAAAAATTGTTGAAAATTTCTCAAAATTGGTTTTGCAGCACCTGGGGGTGATGATCTAAAAAACCAAGGAAGATTGAGCTAATAAATCTAAGCTATCCTTCTCTTTAATATTAATTTGAGATTCTCACATAACCTTGAACATCTAGTCCTCTCTAAACATCTTCTGGCCAATGGTGAAGCATTGAGTTCATGCATTGTGAAGGGTTCTAACTTGAGGTGGTGCCCTCCCTTGAAGCTATTCTTCTCACTCTCCATCTTTTTTATCACTGAAATGATGAAAACCCTAGTATTTTGGTAGAATGATTATATGTAGTGAAATATGGAAAAATAGAGTCTAGGAATAGTGTAGGTTTAGAGGGTGAGATGGAGGGTTATGGAGCTAGGGAAAATTATAGAAAAAAAATAGTAAATAGGGTGGCATGTTAGCTCCATATTTTGGGTGGAATGAGGGGAAATAGATGGGTGGAGGGTGATGAAATCAAGAAAACACAGGAAATTCCCAATTTTTTACTGTGAAAATTAACTAGAATTTATGGTTTTACGAGAATGACTGTTAGGGATGATATGGATGATGGGATATTTTAGGATGAGGTATATGAGAGGTGTGGGTTAGGCTTTAGGTACTAGGGTTAGGGTTTATTTAGTTGGAATAGGTTAGGGCTTGTCAAATGAAGTCTTTCTATGTCATGGAGAAGTGATAAGATATGGAGAAATATAGAGTAAGTGTGAAAATTATTTGAAAACTCAATAATTGACCAAGGGAGGGTATGAGAGTAGTGACTTACTATTTGTGAGAGGTCCTTGAGCTTGTTTGAAGTTGTTGTGTCCCTATAATTTATAAGATTGGAAAGAATAAATGATAGAGGGCAACGTCAAACCTCTTTGGACTCCAACACCTAGCCTTCCTAGACTCAGAGAGGGCTCTCTCTGTTTCTTATGATTTAGCTTGATGGTTATAAATGCTGATATTAGGCTAGTTACAGTGATGGTGAAAACTAGTTGTTTTGATTGAATTTGTTGGTTGGATGAGCAGGTCTGTAGAAAATTGATCCATTGGGCTATGGAGTCAAACAATGGCTGGTTTTGTTGCATCAAAGGTTCAAAATCATCATAGGGCAAGCTAACTATGTGTGCTAGATCTTAAAGCAGCAGAGATTGTGAGGTGAAAGAAGAAGTGAATTTGCAGTAGTGGATAAAAAGAAATTTAGAATTTATTAACCATAATGCATGAAGAAAAAATTCAGATTGTAATCACAGACAGAGTTAAGGTGCTCCACAGCAAAACTTGATCTAAAATTTATGTTTTACAATCAGCTTAAAATGATATGCAGTGAGGAAAAATGGTGGAGACATTCAACATAGAGGAGAAAATCACATCACGAGACAAACACAACTCAAGTATCCTACAAATGGTTTCTTGCTATTGATGCTCCAACTTCCAAAAACTATAGTGTTCCAATAGTTCTTACAATGCAAGTTTCAATAGGGTTTAATCAACCAATCCTTGATACTGCTAAGGCATGCAGTATTTAACTAATAACTATTTTGGTTGCCCTAATCTAACTCGACAACATTCATTGAGTACAATTAAATTAAAACTGGACAAGTGTGGCCATGCAAGGCCCAAGACAAAAAATCTCTGGAAAAACACTGAATGTAGCACTAAATTTGGCAGCTCTTCGTAAATAAAAAATCAGGCTAAAGGTGGCTGAGGTGGTCACAAAGAGGAAACGATAGTTGGCTTGACATTTGGCTCTACTTTTGGGGGCGCGACTTCTGGATCATTAATTATAATGTGGTGCTGGCACTGCTGATTCTCTAATATTACTCCCTTTTCTATGTTACCAACATAAATATATATATCAAATACAATCCTTAGGCTCAAGAGATCAAAATCAGTCATCCTGGTTGAAAAGAGTAAGTAAAATTCTAAAAATTTGAACTGAAATCTAGGCCGAATCTGCTGAGAATAAGGGTGCACTCAGACATTTGTTTCTCCCCAATGGTGACACCTATGAAAAATTGGAGAGAGGTTATTTTTCTTTGCCCCGTGCTGGTTGAAAAACTCTCTCAGATTTTCAAATTTTATTTCCAGATCTCCACAACGGTCGCCACAAAATCATGCCTTAAATAGGGAAATTGAAATCTTGAAAAAAATGACCCTCAGAGATGTCTTTGATTCTCCCTACTCCTGATAGCTTTGTAAAATCAGAGAGAGGTTTTTGTGCATTTCCCCGTGCTGGTAAAAATTTTCTCTTTTATTTTCAAAATTCACCCCCATTTTCCTGTTGTATGCTTTTGAAGTTAATGTCTCTGCCTGCGGACAATGGGCAAAAACACCCTGTAGCTTGCTGCGCGTTTTAATCTTTAGGTTTCTCTAGTCAAATTCGATACCAGTTTGTATGTCAAGACTTCAACATATCAATTACGTGGCCTAATCCTGAATGTAATAATCATGCTAAATAAAGTACCCACAATACACACCCCTGCCATAATCAGAAATTAACATCTGATCTTGTCAAAAAACTCCTGATGGAACACACCACTTTGTTTTTCTACTTCTTTATCATGGATATATGTTGCAAGGAGGATAGAAAATAAGAAATCCCCCAAGGGATTACCTATGGTCAGGAAATTATAAGTCATTCCAAAATGATTTAGCCCAAAGAGCTCAGAGGCAGTGGGCACCATAACAGAGAACTGAACTCCATAACAAATGCTCAACAGAGCATAACCAACATAGAGGAATTTTGTAATAGCTGATGTAAAGAAAAGATGGACTTCAATCATGTTCTTTCCATGTTCAAGTATATCAGGTAGTTTTGCAAAAATTACAATAGATGTAATGTAGTCTAGAATCTTTCCTAGAGGTGAGAGGAGGTCCCCATTTTCCTCTGCACTAGAACCATCCAATGATGAACCACCATGATCAATATTTCCCAGAAGAATTTTGAGTGCATATCTCCAGTAGAAAAAAAGAACCATATTACAAAAATCTAGCTTACCAAAGGGCTTGATTATATTATCTAATTTTCGGAATGCTGCTTCACAATCTGAATTATTTTTCTTTGTGCACGCAAAAGGGACAAGGGTGACTAGAATATCATGACTAACAGGGCTATCTCCAGATATTTCCCTGTGGCAGGCTTGAAAAATAACAGCTGTTGCATCAGAAATAAACTCTTTTCTCTCCCATCTGTGTAGAGTGGTTGCAAGCCACAAAAGTTCCATTCTAATGAATATAATAAAGATCAACCTTCCTCCAATCAAGCCAAACAAAATAAAATATGTGTGTTGGAGTGTCGATCAAAAGCTCATCTAGTTTTGGCATGGGAACTGCAACTTTGTAGCTGTCCTTAACGAAATCATTGAAGAGATCAAGTTCAACGGAGTCAGAGAACACCACAACACAAGCATGAGGATGAAATTATAGAATAATTTCAAGGCCATGCTGGTGTCTCACGGTGTATGACTAGGGTGGAGTTGTCCATGCCACAAACACTCTTAGAGAATAGTTACCATTTTCTAGAATTCATCCATAAATTCTGAGAATGATAAGAGAGGATCTAGGGTAGGAAAATAGCCCCATCTCCGAGTATCTCCATTGTCAGGAATTTTCTTCCGGGACTTCTTGTGAGATAATGAATTCTTATGGTTTCGATCTCCTTGCCTCTGTGTTTCCTCAGTGTCTATGGTCCCTGTGGTTTTGTTCCCTTCATGTAACCGAACATATATGTTCTTGCTGCTACTCATTTTGAGCATATGTTCATCCTCACTATTCATTGAACTCACTATGTTGTCACTTGGGAAACTATCAATAATATTTTCTGCAAATTCTATTCAGATTTTTTGAGCTAGATATCTCTGCAGAACGAGTACCAAAAGAGGATGAAAGCCAAAAGAATCCTGAATATTTGATTCATGTAGCCTTGATGCTCTTACACTATGAAAATTTCTTGCCTAAGGATTTGATGTCTTTGCTCAAGCCTTTGTCCAACAATATGTTCCTTTCTCAACAGGATTTTCATAAACGTCCAACACCTGTAGTTTTAAGTTTATGAATAACGTCTCCAGGATGCAATTTCATAACCCAACCTACCATCAATTCGTTAAATTTTAGTACAACATCTGGAAATTGAAAATCAATTTCCCACTTCCCAACTTTTTCCGAAGCTTCCACAGAGCTCGTGCGCTGGCTTGTACACTGCTGAGTTGGTCATGCAAAACCCACAACCGGATTTTGGAGCGGGGCACATCTGGTTAGCAGTATTAGAGGGAGGGGGTGCGAACATATCCTTCGCCTGCCATGTGGTTAATGGATGGGATTTTAAAACTGACCATTTTGGACCCCCCTCCTCCATTAAACTTTGAGACATCGAGGGGGTCCGAAATTAGATTGGAGCTGTTGATTTTGATCATATATCATCGCCCATAAGCGGAATATGCATCGGTTTAACAATTTATTTAAAATATAGAGTTAATTAATTAATTATATAATTTAAATATATTCAATTCTATTTGAAATAGACTTAATAAAGCCACTTCATATTTGACCCACCTTTACTAATGAATTTAAAAATATGCGTGCCAAGGTATAATTTTTTTTTTTTTAATTTACCCTGTGCTAACAAAAGCGATTTGAAACCAAAAACCCAATTTTAGTCCCTTTTTGGAGGTGAAAAACCAAGTTGCAGAAGCATAACAACAATTCCCAAAAGCATAACAACACTTCCCAGAAGCGTAACAACTGGCTCAGAAACGTAACAAAGGAATTGCCAAAAATTGGGAAAACTAAGGATTAAATATGATTAAATATATCTCTAACGATAACATTTCTTGCAAAAATGAGAGAGGTTTTTTTTCTTTGGCATGTTATAAACAACAAACTCATCCATTTTTCCAAAATACTTTCCCATTTTCTCATAATCCAAGTTTTAAGTTAATAACTCAAAACTTGCAGAAGCATAGCGCACTCTGAGCAGAAGCATAACACCTACTTTGAGAGGGATTTTAGAGGCCTTCCCAGAGGATTTTGGGCTACAAGTTGTATTTCTCGAAATATTAGGATGTATTATATAGAATGGAGTCATCAAGCACTAGAAAACCCTTCTCCAAAACCCTACAACACTGATTTGAAGACAACCTTTCCAGACGTGCAGAAAATGACATGCGACAACTGTAGTTTGAGAATTTCTCTCAAACCATAACACTCATCCATAAACTGAAAGAGGTTTTTGGTACTTGTCCTGTGATTGACAAAAAAATATCTCACTTTTGTAAAATTCATCTCCATTACTTCAGAAACTGATTTTGAATCCAAATTGTCCCTGTGTGCAATGTAAACCCTAGCTTGATCACAAAGCTCTAAAAATTATGCCATGGGTATGAGTTGGCTCAAAGATAGAATGGTGACCTCCCTTATAGACCTTCTTCTCACCCTCCATGATTTTTTTCAACAAGGAAAGCCCTAGCTTGATGTAGTGGATAGGGAACGTGGAAAATTAGGAAAACATGGGATAGTGGTAGAGGGGTTTTAGGGACAGAAATGAAGTGGAAGGAAGTTAGGGAAAATTCCCTAAAAAATTGGGGAGGTAGGGGGATGAGTTTGATACATGATTCAAGTGGATGTTTTGGGAATGGGCATGCGAAATGTGCCCAAAAGGCCAAAACACAGGGTTTCACTAGTTTTTCTACCAAAATTTAGTGAAAATTAGGGTTTTAATGAAATTGATGGAAAATAGGGTTGTGTGTGATAGGATATGTTAGGGTATGGTGTATGAAGGTTATATGAAGGTTGTATATGGTTAGATTAGGGTTTTATCAGCTGAAACAAACAAAATATGAAAAACACAAAAAATGTAGTGGAGGTAACCTAATGAAGGAAACCACTCATTTGCTGATGAATTTTGAATTGAGAGAGGTATTGACAGTTTCCAATTAATATTTAGGAAGTTTATGAACATTTTTGCAGTCGGTTTGAACCTTGGAGAGCTGATTTGGAGCTCAAACACCAAAAGCGCAGCACCTGCGCAACACACCAAGAAGCATAGCACAAGTAGTGTTGGCACAAATTTGCTTATTTTTATTTAACCGATGGCAGCTATGGAGTATGATGGTGAGAAGATATGAGCTCTTTAATTATTTCCATATCTGTGCTAACTCCCTATGCAAATTACTTGTATGGTGAAAATGAGAAAATTTTCGTTTTCTTTTATGACATAATTGACTCTTATGGTGGTAAAACAAATGAGACCTAGAATTTGACCTAAATGAAGGTGTGGTTAATGACCTCAGAACCTAGATTATTGATGGATGAAATGAACTCTGACATGATGATGACCATGAATGGAGTGAATGGAGTGAATGGAGTAGAATTTCAAACCTAGACATATTCAATGAACAAAAGTTTATTTGAAAACTGACTTGAAACATGAGATTTTGACCTAGGGCGACTACTAAGTAAACCTAAAAGAGTACATTTTATCACTGAACATTTGGACACTAACATTGGCTCTAGATGGGGATGGCAGCTCCTTTAGGAGGTGTCAAGAACACTGACCAAGTAGCCACATCCATTGGGAAATGTACTCACTGCAGCTACAATCCTCAAACTGATTCAAATCAAACTGAAAGCTGAACTATACATCATCAACTACATACTATACTGGAAACTGACATTGAAAATATGTTCAGAATTTAGAGCTTATTAATTGCATCTTATCTACTCTAATTGATCCATAAATCACTTGATCAAGTCAAGTCTAAGATCCAGTGCAGCCATGAAAGCAAATGGCTATTTGATTTCTTTCTCCTCCTACTTTCCTCAAAAGAAAAACGTTATGGTAATGACAACCCCAACTGAAAGTTGAACCCAATCTCTGTGTTGGCGAAGAAAACAAACTCCATATTTTCTGATTCTTCCAAAAGAACGCCCAAGGGGTCTTGAAAATCATGAAATATTACCTCTTGTTGATCAACAAAAAGAAGGGAAATGCTTTCAAATATAATGGTTGATTTTTCTTCTTCATTTGGTTGATCCCTCTTAAATAGAAATACAGTAATGTGATCTTCCATATCATCTAGATTTGAGACAAGATTTGTATGTTCTTGCAGATCTTCATTTGAGGTAACTAAACCAACATCAACACAAATATCAACAAGTGGATTTTCATGTATACTAGAAAGAGAGTTTTCTTGGCTCTGAAAAAATTCTATATCTTGATCATTTGAAAGCTGCTGAGCATGTTAATCAAACTCAAGACAACAATCCTGTTGTACATTGTTTTTGACCTCAACGGATAAATCATGACTGTTTAGAGTTTCTTTACAAGAAAACTCAAAATTATGATATGCAGATATTTCTTCCTGAATTAAAAACTCAGAAGAGGAAAGGGATAAAGGGTAGTTGGACATAAAATCTTCATATATATCGTGATCGCTTGAATATTGGCAAGACTGTTGCAAATTATCATCAACTTCGAAAGATGGAAGATCAATGTCATCCTTTGAATAATTCTTCTCAAGTTCGCTGTAATCCAAAATCCATGATATTCTTATGGCAGTGATAATGGTTTTCATTCAAAGCATCCAAAATTTCATCATCCATAAACTCTTCATCACCATAAGCACTTTCTCTCTCTTGAAAAAAATTCTCAAAGTGATCAAAACAATCCTCAATCAAAAGCAAAGAAGTAAAGGTTTCTCTATACTTCTCAAAAAATACTGAGTGAAAATCCTTGAGAGAATAAATACAAGAAGGAGGCAATATTTAATACCAAAACCGTGTTTTTTCTTCTAATGTGATCATGAACATCTTCATTAAACAATATTCATGAAAATTAATATTCATATTACGCACATGCATATGAAATCTTATTAAATGAAGTGTAGGATCATCCCCTTTCCATCTTTGAATTTTGGCAAGTATGTTTTCCAATCTACCCAAGGCATAGGATTTGGAAAGCCTGAAACATGATCTCGATGCATAGGAGAATACCTATCATTCCTTCTTTAATTTTAATCCATATTCAAAACAATGAAGACATCAATAGTTCTTGAAGTTGTCAGTTTTTTAATAGCGGAGTCGCCATGAAAACTCTGAACCTTTGGATTCTTCACCACTGGATTCACCAAGTGAAAGATGCACAACCTTTCTTGTGCTTGACCATTGTTTACCATCAGTAATCAGAGCTAATATTTGTCGTTATTTCCTGGGAAATATTTAATTTTCGCTCCCTAGTAACTGTGCCAAGAATGTTACTACTCCCCCTTGCTTCCCAAGGCTGTGAATGGAGCTGAAGGAAGGTAACCACATAACAAGCTTTAAGTCAGGTAGCTAGCCCTACCAGGACCAGAGAGGGCTCTCTTGTTATCACTTTTACAGTCAAAGGAATGACTGAGTATCTAATGATCTTAGGCTAAGTATGTAAGCTCAGTAAATAGGATTTGTTTGATGTTTTAAGTGTTGAATAGAAAGTTCAATGAGAAGGCTGTGTGTAGGGTTTTTAGGTCTGAATTACAAGGTCAATTTGCAGAGAATGTGTGAGGCTAGATAGGTAGTTTGAAATCATGTTTAATATCTCATTGAGTATAGGATGAAGTAAGAGAGATTCTAAATGAGCACTGAGGTGAATTCATTCATTTAGAAGTGAATAGACATATCATGTAAACCTTGCCTAAAACATAGCATGAACAAACACGATTTATACTTATAAACTTACAAGATAAACATATGGAAAGATGTATCTGAAAGAAGAAGATATATCATTTAGCATGAACAGATAAACATACATAAGAAGAAAAAATTCTCCAATTCATATCACAAGATTCTCAACACAAGTCTTGTAAATTTGTCTCTGATTTCATTCCAAAATGCTGATTACAAAATCTCCATTGAAAAATAAGGCTATCCAGCCCAAAAAAATAATAAAGAGAGTATACTTATAGAAACTATGGACTATGACACCTCATCAGCTGGAAATTCCATCCAAAATGGATCATAAATACACAAGATGAGTCATTTCCTAGATTCTAGGGAGGTTAGAAACCATTCCCTGAATTTCAGCTATGAACTAGGAGTGTTTGTCCCTTGCATTAAATTACATATTCCCTCATGATAGGAGGCAAAAACCAACTCAATAAATCTAATTCCAACTCATAGGAAAAAAAAGCCTAGAATTTGTGACATTTCGTGAGCTTGAAAAGTGTCATGAGGAATCCAATGCTGATTTGTAACATTTCTAATAGAAGGGTAACAGAAATTTGTAGAAACGTAATAGAAATTTGGAGGAAATTTTGAGGCACTTTTAGGAGTATAAATTCACTTATTAAATAATGGTCAACTAGCCCTATGTATCTAGTTTCCAGAACATATTTAATTTTGCAAAAATAGCCATGGGAAGGCCTCCAAAAATCCATTCTCCCAAGGTTACTGCAAAAGCATAATAGAGGCTCCAAAAAGGTGGTAGAAACATGAAAAATGAGTGGTTTTTGAGGTTTTCTCAAAAATTAAAGATTTTCATGCCAAGGGGGTTCCTGATCTGTAATTTACTCATCAAAGTTCATCCATCCATGTAAATAAATCATCATTTGGATGCCTCCGAAATAAGTGTAATAAAAGTTTGTTACTCTTCTGTGAGGAGGCATTGAGTATCTTGATTGCTTGAATATTGGCAATACTACTGCAAATTATCATCAACTTCGAAAGATGGAAGATCAATGTCATCCTATGAAGAATTCTTCTCAAGTTCGCTGTCATCCAAAATCCATGATCTTCTTATGGCAGTGAAAAGGGTTTTCATATAAAGCATCCAAAATTTCATCATCCATAAAATCTTCATCGCCATAAGCACTTTCTATCTCTTGAATAAAATTCTGAAAGTGATCAAAACAATTCTCAATCAAAAGCAAAGAAGTAAAGGTTTCTCTATACTTCTCAAAAAAAACTGAGTGAAAATCCTTGAGAGAATAAATACAAGCAGGAGGCAATATTTAATACCAAAACTGTGTTTTTTCTTCTAATGTGATCATGAACATCTTCATTAAAAAAATATTCATGAAAATTAATATTCATCTTACGCACATGCATATGAAATCTTATTAAATGAGGTGTAGGATCATCCCCTTTTCCATATTTGAATTTTGGCAAGTATGTTTTCCAATCTACCCGAGGCATAGGATTTGGAAAGTCTGAAACATGATCTCGATGCATAGTAGAATACCTATCATTCATTATTTCATTTTAATCCATATTCAAAACAATGAAGACACCAATAATTCTTGAAGCTGCCGGTTTTTTAACAGTGGAGTCACCATGAAAACTCTGAACTTTTGGATTCTTCGCCACTGGAGTCACCAGGTGAAATATGCACAACCTTTCTTGTTCTTGACCATTGTTTATCATCAGCAATCAAAGCTAATCTTTTTCGTTATTTCCTGGGAAATATTTAACCTTCGCTCCCTAGCAACTGCACCAAGAATGTTACCACTCCCCCTTGCTTCCCAAGGCTGTGAATGGAGTTGAAGGAAGGTAACCACATAACAAGCTTTAAGTCAGGTAGCTAGCCCTACTAGGACTAGAGAGGGCTCTCTTGTTGTCACTTTTTCATTCAAAGGAATGACTGAGTATCTAATGATCTTAGGCTAGGTATGTAAGCTCAGTAAATAGTATTTTTTTGACATTTTAAGTGTTGGATAAAAATTTCAACGAGAAGGCCGTGTGTAGGGTTTTTAGGTCTGAATTCCAAGGTCAATTTGCAGAGAATGTGTGAGGCTAGATAGGTAGTTTGAAATCATGTTTAATATCTCATTGAGTATAGGATTACGTAAGAGAGATTCTAAATGAGCACTGAGGTGAATTCATTCATTTAGAAGTGAATAGACATATCATGTAAACCTTGCCTAAAACATAGCATGAAATGACACGATTTATGCTTATAAAATTACAAGATAAACATATGGAAAGATGTATCTGAAAGAAGAAGATATATCATTTAGCATGAATAGATAAACATACATAAGAAGAACAAATTATCCAATGCATATCATAAGATTCTCAACACAAGTCTTGTAAATTTGTCTCTGATTTCATTCCAAAATGCTGATTACAAAATATCCATTGAAAAATAAGGCCATCCAACCCAAAAAAATAATAAAGAGAGTATACTTATAGTAAATATGGACTATGACACCTCATGAGATGGAAATTCCATCCAAAATGGATCATAAATACACAAGATGAGTCATTTCCTAGATTCTAGGGAATTTCAGCTATGAACTAGTAGTGTTTGTCCCTTGCATTAAATTACATAGTCCCTCATTATAGGAGGCAAAAACCAACTCAATAAATCTAATTCCAACTCAGAGGAAAAAAAAGCCTAGAATTTGTGACATTTCGTGAGCTTGAAAAGTGTCCTGAGGAATCCAATGCTGATTTGTAACATTTTTGATAGAAGGGTAACAGAAATTTACAGAAATGTCATAGAAATTTTAAGAAAATTTTGAGGCACTTTTAGGAGTATAAATTCACTTATTAAATAATGGTCAACTAGCCCTATGTATCTAGTTTCCAGAACATCTTTAATTTTGCAACAATACCCATGGGAAGGCCTCCAAAAATCCATTCTCCCAAGGTTACTGCAAAAGCGTAATAGAGGCTCCAAAAAGGTGGTAGAAACATGAAAAATGAGTGGTTTTTGGGATTTTCTCAAAAATTAAAGATTGTTGTAATGTTGCAAAATTTTCATTAAGTTAATTGGAACATTAATTTTACTTTCCTTTTAATAAAAAGAATAAAATGGGTAAGGGGGGCCATGAAGAAGCTTAATAAACACTCCTAATGTGCAAAGGGGTCACTTAAGTGGCTTATTTGTCATCTCCTACTGTGAAAAGGGGAAAATACAAGAAGACTAGGTCCAATTTGATCAAGTCAAACAACGCTGCATGGAGGGAGTGAGTCACCAAGTGGGACAACACAATTTTCATAGGAGGAATATTATTGGATGAGAGAAACCTAATGGGTGGGGTCCATGGAAAGGAGGCCTACTCTTGGCATAAAAGAGGGAAGGAGAGCCATTGCTCATTATGTTGAAGATTTCAAATTTTCTCTGCTCTCTCTCCAGTTGTTCAAAGGGGATAGCTTGTGCTGGTTAGCACAAGGGAGATTTTTATTTAGAAGTTTCCTCTCCTTCATTGGGAAGATTTGGAGGACCTGTTCTCCATACTCCTCACATCCAGGCTTGAGGCGAAGGTGACCATCTTCAGCTACAGCGTTTTCCAGCTTGGTAGAAACGTTGAGTTGCTGGGGGTTGCAGTGAGGATTCATTACCACCCAATTCCGGAGCTATTTTTGCAGAGGAGGAGCTCATTCTTTCTCTGGGAGATCAGTGAGGAAGATCTCGGAGCTTCATTAAATATTTTGGCATTGGGCCATATGTTTCATCTCATTCACAGCGCAGTCTCTTCCCTATATTGCGTTATTTTCAATGGGCACTTGCAGGAGGGGTTCACACTGTGGATTGGAGGGTGTAATCTTCAGTGAAGGGAGAAACCTTTCAATTTGAAGATCAGTGGAGGAGGCTTCTACATAATTTGCAGCATTTCCATCCTTCTCCATTTTTGTATTGTTATTGAGTTGCTGCTGCTACCCAAAAACTCCGACATTTTTCCATTTAGTGTATTTTGGCTAATCCCTTGGAGGATTGTTGTAGTATTTTTTTCTGGGGTTGAGATCTTTCTCCCCCACTTTATTTGAGCTTGTTATTGCTATATCATTGTATCTATATCAGTTTTCAGTCATTTATTACTATAGACTGTGCAGTCATAGCTTGTTTCTCGGTTGTGTAGCTATGTACTTTCTCTTTTGCATGTACAATTGTCTTAGGGCTGATCTAGCTTAGCTTGAGAGGACTTTCCTCAAGTTCTTGTATATATATTTGAATTTTCACATAATATAATGGATATGCACTCTTCTTGCACCGTTTTTATTGATATTTCACTACTGCTACTTGTTTGAGTTCATGTATTGCTGTAGCTCTCCCTTTTGAGGATTGTTCAAGATACATAGGATTGGAGGATTTGAATAACACTCCTAGGGTTATTTATTTGAGCTAATATTCTGGAAGTGCAATATGTGAAGGGTAAACCAAGGGATCCAAGTCTCGGTTCAACTTATTTTTGCATTGGCTTCCTTATACAGTGTCCTAGAGGACCTGATTCTAGAAAATCCTGAAAAGGGAACATTACAGTGGTATCAGAGCTTCAAACTTGGCCTAGCCTGTGGATGTTTGAATTTTAGAGATAGAAGAGATCAAGATTATGTAGAGGATTAGATTACTCTCATCAGTTTTTAGATCCAGCAAAGGCCCCTCCAAGGAGGTTGAGAAGACTGAAGAAAGAGAAGAGGAAGGACCATGCACTCCTACTCACACCAAGGAGGAGAAATGGAGCATGAGAAACACTTGGAATTCAAAATTCTAAGTGAGTATCTTGCTGAGTACTGAGCAAAACCTAGAGCCTTCCAAGAGACTCTATCTTTTCCACAATGTATTCAGCAGAAAGAAGAGAGAAGGCCCCATAGCTCTAGGATGATGAGAGGCAATAGATTTCTATTGTCCACATTTGATGGATCACTCACATGTGCAGCAGAGGTTTGGGTGAAGAAGCTAGAGGCTTTCTTCCTGCTACATCCTATAGTAGACAGAGAGGTTGTAGAAGTTGCAGTGCTGCACCTTGAGGGTGAAGCAAATATTTGGTGGTTTAGCCATTGGGACCATGCAAGGGTTTCTACTCTTGCTGATTTTTCTCAAAGATTAATCAGAAGATTTGGTCAAAGGAGGGAGGAGCCCACATCACCAGCTAAAGAGGCACATACTAGCACTGTCATAGTGATGGAGAAGAAACCTTCATCTCCAAAAATTGAGGCATCCAACACTACTGAGGAAGAGACACTTGCTGCAACACAAGATTCTTCCAAAAATCTCCAAGGTATGCCTAAGTTTTTATTTCTCATGGAGGGTTGTATATCATTGCATGCTGATTGTCTAGAGCAGGAAGTTTTCACTATGTTGTACTACCATCCTTGTACATCATTGATATGTTGTGTAGCACCATTGAGGTTGGGGTTTAGAAACGTTGTCATGGAAAATATTGCATTTCAATGTCTCATGAAATGCAAAGGCCAAAATCTGTTTTGGGAAGATGGTAGCCCTTGTTGGGAGGATACCAAGATGCCGGATGAAGGGGGACATCCACAAGGAGTTGAGTGGATGTGGATTGAAGGCAAGAGGATGGTGAGCCTTTTGCAATTTTATGACACAGGGCAGCAAGAGGCAATGCTGCGTTGGCTACTCTTGAGAGAGTTTGGCCAGCATAGGACCTACCCCTTTTCATGGGGTATGGAGAAGGAGGAGGACTGACATGATACTTACACCATGGGACAGAGAGGAGCATGGGTGCATTATGATGAGATGGAATTATTCTTACCACTCATTATGTCACCTTCACATATTTGTTATGGTGGGAGTATGGAGGAGAAACAAACACTCTTGTTGCTCAGATTATATTCAGATGTTGTAGGAGCAGGAGGAGGCACTAGCATAGTGCAAAGGGGTTTCTCCTTGGCCTTAGATGCCCAAGCAGTACCTTCTTCATGGGAGGGACTCTATATGTGCAGCAACATGATGAGTAGAGTCTTTGATAGGATCCATGTCAAAGAATTGAGCTTTGAGATGACAGTGGCCCTACTCCACAGGCCAGCAACACTGTCACTTAAGAGCTGGGATTGCTTATTGAAGTGTTCCCAAGAACACTTCACAAGTGATGTACCTTGGAGGCATGTAGGAGATGTGGATGATGGAGTAATGGATGGAAGCATCCCTTACTATATTTTGATCTTCTTGGCTTGGGTTCACAAGCACAAGGGGAGATACCTACATGCAGCATTTATGGATTCTCCTTTCATGCATTCTTATGCATACTATTTACTGATGGAGGAGTCCACTTGGGAGGGCATCCTAATGGATGTATATCAGCATATGGATAGATGCACAGCCTGAGATATGATGAGATGGTTGGCACAACCACTTCCCTACTCTATTGTAGTAAGGGATAATTTTCATTTGAGCCATTTCAGCTCAAAGACTGGAGTACATGATGAGGGAGGTAACTAATTGCTTTATGTTTTGCACTCTCTTATATTTTTGAGTAGCATATCATATCAAGGAGGATCTTTCCTTCTTGCATATTATGTTTTTTTTTACTTATGGTCAATTGCAGCAATTATGATGGCTATCTTATTGGTGGATTGTGGGGGAAAGCCATAGGATTTTCGGTGTGCACCATTGGCACCAAATTATGTTTTCATGATCTCATCTTGCAGAATGAATGTGGCAGCAAACAAGAGGCTGAAAGGAAACTTGTTGCACTATATATTGTGGCAGACCAATGATGCCCTGCATTGGTTCCATGTGTGGAGCTATGTTTCACCTCCTTGCTCTCACAGATTTATGCTTCCATATTCTGCTAGTAGAACGTTGGACATGGGAAGCACCATTGGAGGAGTGGGACAAGAGTTGAGGATGCCCATAGGGAATATGGTTCTCCATATTTCTCATGATGCATATTTCAGAAAAACAAGTGGGCCATTTTGGGGAGGCACCCCATGGGTGTTGGACTTGATGGGATGGCTTGGGTCTCTCTTGAAGATCATTATGTTTCAGCCATATATCAGCAGCAGCCCCATATGTATCATAATTAAGGAGAGACACATTGGGAGGATGTGTCCTTTGGGGGGGAAGACCTCCACACTTTTTGCAGCACATGCTCTAAGGGGAGTATGGGAGATGATATGGTCACCATGATAAGACAATTTTTTTTGCATGAGGTGAACCATATGATTGATGGGATGTCATATGATGATGACTTCCAACTCATCACATATGAGATGATTTGGGTCAGCTTGATTTGCAGCGTTGGAGGAGAGATCTTTGGAGATCTAGACTTCATATTTCCACTTGAGGGAAACACTATTGCAGCCCAAATTCAACTTTCACTCCACACTTATCATAAGTGGAGAAGAGGACAGCGTGGGGTAGGCTATGAAGCTTACCATGATCAGATTTTCAGCCCACCTATTCTACATGGACTCAAGGTGGAGGATGATTTCTAGGAGTTGCCTAGTTGGAGGGTGACTTATTTTGCATGGTTGATTGCTTGGGGATGGAGGATACACATGGGGAGAATGCCTCCCAACACATTCCAGAATCCATACCTTGGGAGGACCTCTAGACAACACTTTTCCACTCTCTTGAGCACCACAATTTTTCATGATGATAGCTTGGTAGCTAATTTACATGCTGAGGAGAAGCAATGTGGGAGATTTATTGATGAGATAGCATCCTATTTCTTGGAGGATATCATCATACATGGGTGCTGCTTTAGAGGAGAAGAAGAATCAGTCTACCCTTACACTTGCTTGAGGACAAGCAATCTTTGGGAGTGGAGGACTGTAATGTTCCAAAATTTTCATTAAGTTAATTGGAAAATTAATTTTTCTTTCCTTTTAATAAAAATAATAAAATGGGTAAGGGGGCCCATGAAGAAGCTTAATAAACACTCCTAATGTGTAAATGGGTCACTTAAGTGGCTTATTTGTCATCTTATAGTGTGAAAAGGGAAAAATACAAGAAGACTAGGTCCAGTTTGACCAAGTCAAACAACGCTGCATGGAGGGAGTGAGTCACCAAGTGGGACAACGCAGTTTTCATAGGAGGAATATTATTGGATGAGAGAAACCCTAATGGGTGGGTTCCATGGCAAGGAAGCCTCCTCTTGGCATAAAATAGGGAAGGAGAGCCATTGCTCATTATGTTGGAGATTTCGAATTTGCTCTGCTCTCTCGAGTTGTTCAACAGGGATAGCTTGTGCTGCTTAGCACAAGGGAGATTTATGTTTAGAAGTTTCCTCTCCTTCATTGGGAAGATTTGGAGGACCTTTTCTTCATACTCCTCACATCCAGGCTTGAGGCAAAGGTGACCATCTTTAGCTACAACGTTTTCTAGCTTGGCAGAAACGTTGAGTTGCTGGGGGTTGTAGTGAGGATTCATTACCACCCACTTCCGGAGATATTTTTGCAGAGGAGGAGCTCATTATTTATCTGGGAGATCAATGGAGAAGATCCCAGAGCTTCATTTCAGATTTTGGCATTGGGCCATATGTTTCATCTCATTCACAGTGCAGTCTCTTCCCTATATTGCGTTATTTTCAGTGGGCACTTGGAGGAGGGGTTCACACTGTGAATTGGAGGGTGTAATATTCAGTGAAGGGAGAAACCTTTCACTTTGAAGATCAGTGGAGGAGGTTTCTACATCATTTGTCTCATTTACATCCTTCTCAATTTTTTTATTTTTATTGAGTTGCTGCTGCTACCCAGCAACTCCGACATTTTTCCATTTAGTGTATTTTCGCCAATCCCTTGGAGGATTGTTGTAGTATTGTTTTCTGGGGTTGAGATCTTGCTCCCCCACTTTATTTGAGCTTTTTATTTCTATATAATTGCATCTATATCAGTTTTCATTCATTTATCACTATAGACTTTGCAGTCATAGCTTGTTGTTGGGTTGTGTAGATATGTACTTTCTCTTTTGCATGTACAATTGTCTTGGGGCTGATCTAGCTTAGCTTGAGAGGACTTTCCTCAAGTTATTGTATATATATTTGCAGCTGCACATAATATAATGGTTATGCACTCTTCTTGCACCATTTTTATTGATATTTCACTGTTGCTACTTGTTTGAGTTCATGTATTGTTGTAGCTCTCCCTTTTGAGCATTGTTTGAGATACATAGGATTGGAGGATCTGAATAACCCTCCTAGGGTTATTTATTTGAGCTAATATTCTGCAATTGCAATATATGAAGGGTAAACCAATGGATCCAAGTCCTAGTTCAGCTTATTTTTGCATTGGATTCCTTATACAACGTCCTAGAGGACTTGATTCTAGCAAATCCTGAAAAGGGAACATTACAATTGCCATGCCAAGGGGGTTCCTGATCTGTAATTTACTCATCAAAATTCATCCATCCATGTAAATAAATCATCATTTGGATGCCTCCAAAATAAGTGTAACAAAATTTTGTTACTCTTCTGTGAGGAGGAATTTCCAGAATTGTGCAAAAACCACAAAAAATACCAAAATCATTCAAAACTTCTCAAAATTTGTTCTGTAACACCTGTGAGTGATGGTATGAACAGCCAAGGAATCTTCAGCCAACAAATCTAAGCTATCCTTCTCTTTAAGCTTCATTTGAGCTTCTCACAGAACCTCAAACATCTAATCCTCTCAAAACATCTTCTGGCCAAGTGTGAAGCATTCAGTTCATGCATTGGGAAGGGTTCTAACCTAAGGTGGTGCCCTCCCTCGAAGATATTCTTCTCACTCTCCATATTTTTTATCAATAAGATGATGAAAACCATATTATTTTGGTAGAATGAGTAAATGTAGTGAAATAAGGAAAAACAAATTGTAGGAATAGTGTAGGTTTAGAGGGTGAGATGGAGCGTTATGGAGCTAGGGAAAATTATAAAAAAAATTCAATGAATAGGGTGCAATTTTAGGTCCATATTATGGGTGGAATGAGGTGAAATGGATGTGTGGAGGGTGATGAAATCAAGAAAACACTGGAAACTCCCAATTTTTTACCGTGAAAATTAAATAGAATTTAGGGTTTTATGAGAATGACTATTAGGGATGATATGGATGATGGGCGATGTGAGGATGAGGTATATGAGAGGTGCGAGTTAGATTTTAGGTACTATGGTTAGGTTTTACTTATCTGGAGTAGGTTATGGTTTTTCAAATGAAGTCTTTCTATGTCATGGAGAAGTGATAAGATACGGCGAAATATAGAGTAATCATGAAAATGATTTGAAAATTCAATAACTGACCAAGGGAGGGTATGCGAGTAGTGAATTACTGTTTGCAAGAGGCCCTTGAGCTTGTTTGAAGATAGTTGAAACCAAAATCCCAATTATAGACCCTTTCTAGAGGTGAAAAACCAAGTTGCAGAAGCATAACAGCTGGCTCAGAAACGTAACAAAGGAATTGCCAAAGATCGGCAAAAATAGGACTTAAATATGGATCAATATATCTCTACATAAAGTGTTTTTAAAACCTAAGAGAGGGATTTTTTTTTTGGAATTTTATGAACTAAAAGGTCCCCCATTTTTCCAAAATACTTTCCCATTTTCTCAGAATCCAAGTTTGCAGTTGATCACTCAAAATTTGTAGAAGCATAGCGAAGTCTTAGAAGAAGTGTAATACCTACTTTTAGAGGGAGTTTGGAGGCCTTCCTAGAGGATTTTGGGGCTGAAAGTGTTATGGATAGAAATATTAGGATGTCTTCTACATAAGGGAGTCATCAAGAATTGAAAAGCCCAGCTCCAAACCCTAACAAAATTGATTTGAAGACAACCTATACAAAAGTGGAGAAAATGACCTAGAGCGACTATATTTTGAGCATTTCTCTAAAACCATAATACCTGTGAATAAATTGAAGGATGTTTTTGTTTTTTGGTCTATGATTGACAAAAAATTATTTTTCTGTTGTAAAATTCATCTACATTACTTCAGAAACCGATTTTGAAACCAAACTCTCCCTGTGTGAAATGTAAACCCTCACTTGATCATGAAGCTCTAAAAATGATGCCATGGCTCTGAGTTGGCTCAAGCATGGAATGGTGACCTCCCTTATGGACCTTATTATCACCCTCCATGAAGTTTTTCAACAAGTAAAGCCCTAGGTTGATGTAATGGATAGGGAAGGTGGAAAATTAGGAAAACAAGGGATAGTGGTAGAGTGGTTTTAGGGACAGAAATGAAGTGGAAGCAAGTTAGGGAAAAGTCCCTAAAATTTTTGGGAGGTAGGGTGATGAGTTGGCTATAGGATGTAAGTGGCGTTTTTGGGAATGGGCATGTGAAAGGTGCCCAAAAGGTCAAAACACAAGGTTTCACTAGTTTTCTCCCCAAATTTAGTGAAAATTATGTTTTTAATGAAATTGATGGAAAAGAGAGTTGTGAGTGATAGGAGATGTTAGGGTGTGGTGTTTGAAGCTTATATGAAGTTTGTAGATGGTTATATTAGGGTTTTATCAGCTGAAACAAAAAAAACTATTAAAAACACCAAAAACGTAGTGGAGGTAACCTAATGAAGGAAACCACTCATTTGTTGATGAATGTTTACTTGAGAGAGGTATGGAGGGTGTCCACTTAATGTTTAGAAAGTGTATGAAAAATTTTGCAATGGTTTCGAACCTTGGAGTACTAATATCTAGCTCAAACACCAAAAGCGCAGCGCCTGCGCAACACACCCAGAAGCATAACATAGGTAGTGTTGGCACAAATTTGCTTATTTTTCTTCAACGCATGGTAGTTGTTGAGTATGATGGTGGGAAGAGAGGATCTCTTTACTTGTTTCCCTATCTTTTCTAAATCCCTATGCAAATGACTTGTATGGTGAAAATGATATTTTGTTCGCTTTCTTTTATGACATAATTGACTCTTACGGTGGCGAAACAAATGAGACCTAGACTTTGACCTAAATGATGGTGTGGTGAATGAGCTCAGACCCTAGATGATTGATGGATGACATGACCTCTGAAATGTTTATGACCATGAATGGAGTGAAGGGAGTAGCGTTTCAGACCTATATATATTCAGTGTGTTGGGGTTCCTATGTTTTGGCAGATTTGGCAATACCAAAAGATAAGACAACATCAAATCACTTTGGGATCCTAGGATCTAGCCCTCTTGGATCCGGAGAGGGATATCTCCATCAAAAACAAAGAAATATATATCTTTAAAGCTAAAATTGAGATATTGGGCTGGTTATGAAGCACAAGGGGGGTTTTAAAATGATTTGGTTGGTTGGTTGCTGGGTTGAGTCATGAGATCATAAACTGAGAAAGTAATGGAAGGAAAGGGGCACAATAGCAGGATGTTTCAACAAAGATGATAGATTAAGAATGTGCCATCCATTGGGCCATGGAGTCATGAAAGGTAATTACATGCAAACAACTAGCCAAGGCTTTCAAAGGGCAAGTCATCTATGCTAAAGGATCTTCTTAGATAAATGATGAAATGGAAAATAAGAGTGAAGGTGAAAGAAGGAAAGAAACCCAATCTCTGTCTATAGATCAGGTCAGAGGTCATTTAACTCCAGACCTGCTTTGACATACTCAAAGGCAGCTTTCAATGAGGAAACAAAGGGTAGCTTGAGATCAGACCAGAGGTCATATAACTCTAGATCTTCTTTGGCATATCCCAAAGGAAAAACAGAGATAAGTTTGACATAGAACTAGGCTTGAGATCAGAGGAGGACTTTGAACCTTCAATGATTTGACACTAGTTCAAGGGATCTTGGAAAGGCCAGCTGGTTGTACAAGGACCCTAGTGGATAAGGCTAACTCTAATCCCCAGTATCCCAAATCTTCCAACTTAAACCCAACAAGAACCACTAAGCAGAAAATTCCAAATTCACACATCAGCTAGCAGGAAATAACATCTGCTACGCTGGTTAAACCACATGAATTTACTCTTAGTCTCACTATCAGCAGAAAACACTAAAGGCAAGGAGAGCAGAGACATAGGGTACCTGACAAGGGTAAATCCTATGCCAGATTTCTGATGCGTGCCAGAAGAAAATAATAGCATGAATAATGTATACAAACGATGCAAAGAGAGAAACAATTAATAAGAGAAAACATCACCCGTAGCAATAGACCAGGATCCTGTGAAATTGCTTGATAAATTGATAAGAAAAACCACTCACATACACTGAGCTCAATGGCTAATACAGTCCAAAATTTCTCCTCCCAGCCTACTACACAACAAACTACTCTGCTACTCTCTCCCAAGGCTATTCTAACAGTCGAAATGAATCCCTCTAACAACAACAACAACAACCGAACAAAAACCCTTTACAATATGTTCTCGGGAATTCTTATAGGAGAAAAGAATAACAGGAGCAGATGTTATTCATTAAATGGATATCATTACAACAGAGGAGAGGTAGGTCGAATGCCCATTCCACAAAATGTCTCTTCATTAACGGTGTGTACTTTGAAGCATGGTCCAAAAGTCTTGTTAATAACTTCAAGTATGTTCTTCTGAAGAAATCCGACTGATGGTACTCTGTGGTAGCTTTTTGAAATAAGTGACATGGGCGGAAAAGGTCTGTTAGTCTCTCCATACCTCATAACTGTGGTGCTAACAGTAACAAAAACTTCTGTCAGTGTATTTAGCTTCTTAAGGGCTTGAGGAGGCATGGATAACACTGAAAGGCAGTCTTTCTAGGGGAAAGTAACTCTACTGATATAAAACATAGATATAGCTTTGTTTCATGTGCTTTTTTAATATTCAATTGCACCTTCTTCCTTTGAATGCGGGGTTAAGCATTAAACATTCAATAATTGGCATTAACCCCCTTTAATCCATGCTGTTGATACACTAGCCGATGTTGAAATGGACTCTCTGCACTCTGAGTCACAGTAACCGTGACTATGGAACATAGAGTGAATTCATCACTCCGTAAACCCTGCACAAATAAAATAAACCAATTATACATCCAAAGTGGTGGCGGGAGAATGATTTGGAGGCCGGAGGAATGGTGGCGTGACAGAGGAAAACGCTGCGGATGCAATGAAAACGGTGGAGAAATGCCGTGAACTTTAATGTAAAAATATTAAAGTTTTAATGTTTGGGTTCCATGATATAATATTTATGCAAAACAGAGGTTCAGACTTTTGGAACGAAAAACAAAGGAAATGCACGTAAACCATATAAAACGGGGCTTGATGTGGGACCCGGTATGGGTGGAGGGCGATTAAATCTGGACCGTCTGATCTCAGGAGGAGATCGACGGTTGAGAACGCATCGGAGGGCGATGGATGGTGGGCCAGGGGTCTTTTTTCCTTGGGCTAACTCTCGCGCATCTTTGTGGCATGATCACCGTTGGATGGGCATATTTGGATCGGACAACGTACGTGCATATCGCGCCGGGTCTTCAACCGAATGTTAACACGCAATGGGGGGCGGTTTTCAAATAGTGCTCAGTGCCATGTGTCATGCGGTGAGTGGAATCGCTCCGAAATGAGAAATACCGCCCACCTTCCAAAGGCGGTGCGATAGAAACCGACCGGTTTTGAATAGTGACCGTGGCACGGGGACCACTGGGTGGATGAAATATGGGTCGTCGATCTGTGGATCAGATCGACGGTGTATATGCGATCGAAGGAGTAAACAGGGGAGTGATGGGCGCATTGCGAAACAGCGCTGACCGCCAGATCTTACACAGATCGGTAGCTGAGATTACAACGTGGGCCATTAGAACAATATTTCAATCACATCGAAGGTTTTTGAGTTTATAAAGGAAAAGGGCGCATATGAAACCTCCGATTGTGATAAGCGCCTGGGGCTCAAGCGCTTGGTCTCGGGCGCGGGCATGTGGGGAATTGGTTTGAGGGGCTAAGCTTGTGATAAGGTGGAAAGTGGGTTTTTGGCCCGTTTTCAATGAAATTAAAGGCCAAAAAGGGGTAATGATAGAGGGATAAATGGGATATTTGGCCAAACGAAGGGATATCATAAGGCTTAAACAGGGTTTAGTGAGGATTTAGAGGGTTAATGAGAGAAATTTAAAAGGGGAAAAAGGGGGTGGAAAGTGGGGTTTAGTGGGAATAAAATAGGAGGAAATGGAGGCTTAATGGAGATGGAATAAGAGGAACAAGAGGCATTTTGGGCATTTTTCTTCACAACAGAGAAGCTTTATAACTGGAAACAATAGTGAGGATTTTTCAAAGGACAAAATGCACAAGGAGGCTTCAATGATGATGCGTTTTCGGGGGAAATGCATGCCTTGAAGACTCAAACAACATTTTAGCCCCTTGTTTGCTTGTAAAAAATTTATAGGGGGCTAATAGTGGCTCCACATGGGGATGGATTCTTCTTGAAGGAGTCAAGAATTCAGAAAATAAATTTCTGGTGTAGGCCAGATGCCTGGTACTTGACTCATTCTTTTCTTCTCTTGGATTAGCTGCCACAAATCATGAAGACATTACATCAGCAGTAAAATTCTCCCAAACAACTACCTACCCACACTATAGTCCTAAAATTTTTCTTCTGGGTGCATTTGGACTTGCAGACCCTTTACATCATCAAATTTTTACTAGCAGGAAAATAAACCTATTCTACTTCTACCCTTATTACTCCATGAGACCAGATTAGACTGTTGGCCTCATAGATTCTCTACATAAACTATATCTCCTAGGATTAAACTGTCTAGAAGATTTCTTCTCTATATTCTAAGACATAAATTGAAAAACAGTCAAGCTAGGATTAGACTGTCTGGCTTGTTGGACTTTGCAGAAATTAAAAACAACTAACTACATGCTCACACACTGAGCTTTATTGATCTTTCCTACCTACCCTACTCTACTTGGAAATATATGATGTTCTAGGTGATACAATAATGCCAATGTAGCCAGTCAAGCAGTAGCAAAAAAGGGTAGGAGCACTGGCTTCCTGTCGGAGATAACCACAGGGTGTTTTGCCGGTGGTTCTTTGAAACTGAGGTCACAATCAGTAGTGACCACTCTTGATGAATCTGGCCCGTGCTAAGGATCAATGCTGGAGTATTTGAGAAAATCAGGGCCTCCATATATTCTGCCACAGGATCAATGAACACATGATGTACAAGTCGTTCTTTTAGGCCTTCCATGATTGGTAG
Source organism: Pinus albicaulis (assembly GCA_034641835.2). Lineage (NCBI taxonomy): Eukaryota > Viridiplantae > Streptophyta > Pinopsida > Pinales > Pinaceae > Pinus > Pinus albicaulis. Next base: position 178,583,538 of record CM076569.1, on the reverse strand, counting down.
GTTGTCTTTATCCTGGGCAGCTTTGATTATTGCATCCTCCACTGCATCTTCAAAGTGGCTATTGAAAACCTGACCACCTTCCTCTTGCACATCGAAAGGCAGTGGAATCTCCTCTCTCTTAGGGGGCGAGAGACTTTCCAAAAATTCTCTTGGGTCTTTGAACTGGTATGATTTCCCTTGTGAGTTTAGAAACTCGATCTTAGCTTCATACCTTTCCACCAGCACTTCTAGAAAAGCTTTCTTCATCTCAGGTTGATTATTGAATCTTGAGCTGGAACGAAAAACCTCTGGAAGGTCTTTTCTTCTGAGTTTAGCGAGTATATCTGATATTCCATAATGAAACTCTTCAAGGGGACTTAACTCAGAGTCTTCCATTGGTGGGGATGATGTTGTAATGTGACTGGTCTCCCAGTGGAGTCATGTGAAAAAAAAGATAATCAACAACCTACTGATCACTAGTGGAGTTTTTTAATCATTTGGGAATTGTGGAGTCATAGGTGGATGATTCAATATTTTACCGTCCACCACAGTGATTTACCAATTCAAAGCTTTTGGTCTTGTGCCCAGTGGAGTCACCATTATGTTAGTGATGAAAATTGGAAATAGACCAATGTTTGCAGCTATAGACTCTCATATTCTCCCCAGCGGAGTCGCCATTATGTTGGGGTTCCTATGTTTTGGCAGATTTGACAATACCAAAAGATAAGACAACATCAAACCGCTTTGGGATCCTAGGATCTAGCCCTCCTGGATCCGGAGAGGGATCTCTCCATCAAAAACAAAGAAATATATATCTTTAAAGCTCAAATTGATATATTGGGCTAGTTATGAAGCGCAAGGGGGGTTTTAAAATGATTTGGTTGGTTGGTTGCTGGGTTGAGTCATGAGATCATAAACTGAGAAAGTAATGGAAGGAATAGGGCATAATAGCAGGATGTTTCAGCAAAGAGGATAGATTAATAATGTGCCATCCATTGGGCCATGGAGTCATGAAAGGTAATTACATGCAAACAACTAGCCAAGGCTTTCAAAGGGAAAGTCATCTATGCTAAAGGATCTTCTTAGATAGATGACGAAATGGAAAATAAGAGTGAAGGTGAAAGAAGGAAATAAACCCAATCTCTGTATATAGATCAGGTCAGAGGTTATTTAACTCCAGACCTGCTTTGACATACTCAAAGGCAACTTTCAATGAGGACACAAAGGGTAGCTTGAGATTAGACCAGAGGTCATCTAACTCCAGATCTGCTTCGGCATATCCCAAAGGAAAAATAGAGATAAGTTTGACATAGAACTAGGCCTGAGATCAGAGGAGGACTTTGAACCTTCAATGCTTTGACACTAGTTCAAGGGATCTTAGAAAGGCCAGCGGGTTGTAAAAGGACCCTAGTGGACAGGGCTAACTCTAATCCCCAGTATCCCAACTCTTCCAGCTTAAACCCAACAAGAACCACTAAGCAGCAAATTTCGAATTCACACATCAGCTAGCAGGAAATAACATCTGCTATGATGGTTAAACCACATGAATTTACTCTTAGTCTCACTATCAACAGAAAACATTAAAGGCAGGGAGAGTAGAGACATAGGGTACCTAACAAGGGTAAATCCTATGCCAGATTTCTGATGCGTGCCAGAAGAAAAGAACAACATGAATAATGTAAACAAACGATGCAAAGAGAGAAACAGTTAATAAGAGAAAACATCACTCGTAGCAATAGACCAGGATCCTATGAAATTGCTTGATAAATTGATAAGCAAAACCAGTCACATACACTGAGCTCAATGGCTAATACAGTCCAAACTTTCTCCTCCCAACCTACTACACAACAAACTACTCTGCTACTCTCTCCCAGGGCTGTTCTAACAGTCGAAATGAATCCCTCTAACAACAACAACAACAACCGAACAACAACCCTTTACAATATGTTCTCGGGAATTCTTATAGGAGAAAAGAATAACAGGAGCAGATGTTATTAATTAAATGGATCTCATTACGATAGAGGAGAGGTAGGTCGAATGCCCATTCCGCAAAATGGATCTTCATTAACTGTGTGTACTCTGAAGCATGGTCCAGAAGTCTTGTTAATAACTTCAAGTATGTTCTTCTGAAGAAATCCAACTGATGGTACTCTGTGGTAGCTTTTTGAAATAAGTGACATGGGAGAAAAAGGTCTGCCGGTCTCTCCATACCTCATAACTGTGGTGCTGACAGTAACAGAAACTTCTGTCAGTGTATTTAGCTTCTTAAGGGCTCGAGGAGGCATAGAGAATGCTGAAAGGCAGTCTTTCTGGGGGAAAGTAACTCTGTTGATATAAAACACAGATATAGCTTTGTTTCATGTGCTTTTTTAATATTCAACTGCGCCTTCTTCCTTTGAACGCGGGGTTAAGCATTAAACATTCAATAATTGGCATTAACCCCCTTTAATCCCTGCTGCTGATACACTGGTCGATGCTAAAATGGCCTCTCTGTGCTCTGAGTCACAGTAACCATGACTATGGAGCATAGAGTGAATTCATCACTCCGTAAACCCTGCACAAATAAAATAAACCAATTATACATCCAGGGTGATGGCGGGAGAATGCTTTAGAGGCCGAAGGAATGGTTCCGTGACAGAGGCAAACGCTGCGGATGTAATGAAAACGGTGGAGAAATGCCGTGAACTTTAATGTAAAAATATTAAAGTTTTAATGTTTGGGCGCCATGTTATAATATTTATGCAAAACAAAGGTTCGGACTTTTGGAACGAAAACAAAGGAAATGCACGTAAAACATATAAAACGAGGCTTGATGTGGGACTCGGTATGGGTGAAGGGCAATTAAATTTGAACCGTTCGATCTCAGGAGGAGATCGATAGTTGAGAATGCGTCAGAGGGCGACAGATGGTGGGCCAGGGGTCCTTTTGCCTTGGGCTAACTCCCGCGCATCTTCGTGGCATGATCACCGTTGGATGGGCAGCTTTGGATCAGACGGCGTACGTGCATATCGCGCCGGGTCTTCAACCGAATGTTAACACGCGATGGGGGGTGGTTTTCAAACAGTGCTCGGTGCCACGTGCTTTGCGGTGAGTGGAATCGCTCTGAAATGAGAAATACCACCCACCTTCCAAAGGCGGTGCGATAGAAACCGGACGGTTTTGAACAGTGACTGTGGTGTGGGGACCACTGAGCGGATGAAATGTGGGACCACCGAGTGGACCATATGCGATCGGAGGAGTAAACGGGGGAGCGATGGGCACATTGAAAAACAGCGCTGACCGTCAGATCTTACACAAATCGACAACTGAGATTACAGCGCAGGCCATTATAACAATATTTCAATCACATCGAAGGTTTTTGAGTTTACAAATGAAAAGGGCGCATTGTTGGAAATGTTGTCATTGATGGCAAAAGAGATAGCAAAGGAGGAACACCTGAGGCAGCAACAAGGCAAAGAAATTAGCAAAGCAGTAAGATGTAGAGAGGGTCGAGCAGTAGAGACAGGTTCATTTAAAGAAGCAGAGGTAGCAAAAGGAGAATTAAGGAGTAGCATCAGTCAAGGAGCAGATGAAATAAAAGAGAGAGCGTAAGATAAATAGCTACAGAGACAGAGCTGTTATCATGGCAATAAAAGACAGCAAAGAAGCAAATGAAGGAAATAAAGGAGACATGCAGAGGCAGAGGAAGCGAATATAATAAGAGACAGAACCGATTCAGACGCAGAGGCAGAGGCAGAATGACAGAAGCAGCAGAGGCAGAGGTAGAGGCAGAGCAGTTATAAAATTCCAAGCTGGGCGTTATTTATATACATATAAAAGTCTGAGAATCATATCTTGTGTCTGTATGAACTATGTAACGGAGAATCATATCCTGTGTGTGTATGAACTATGTAACGGAGCGATAATAAAATGGAGATTTGGATGGAACCTTGTGTAAATAAGACGGAACCAACGCATGTTTGATGTTGCTCAGAGTTAGTGTTAATGCGAAGGAATTAGCGTTAAAACGGTGTATTGAACTATTAAATTAAAACCCTGAGCGGAACCTGGAGTAGAGAACGGAACCACGACCAGATGAACAGTGAACGCGAATTGCCGAAAACCACCCTGCCATTTCGCACTGCTTTTCCGGAGCAGGTGGTATTTTCTGAATTGGAGCAATTCCATACAGGAATCGACACGTGGCAAGGGACCCATTTCAAAACTGCCCTTTAAAGTGCGCCTTCGAACGTTATACATCGACTGAAGACATCGAGAGAAATCGATACACACCGTTGATCTGGAGGCTCGATATCCGACGGTGATCATTCGCAAAACTTGCTCGAAGTTTAACTAAGGTGTGCAGAGGTTAAGCCAGAGAGTTAAATTATATGGTTCAATAGTCAACTATTATGTTGCGTATGAGGGTTATAATGCGAAGTTAGCGCATATGTACATATAAGAGATTGTCGGGTTATAATTATACAGGAGTATGGAATTAATATCTAAATCCTTTGAATTTAGATAAACCAGACTTGTTTATTTACTTGAATTTGCCAGCGTGGAATTAAAGAGAAGTGGGAGATTGCCCGGATTGGGAAAATTATTGGGCAATGAAATTTTGGGATGTATTTACCCACAGTTAAGTGAAATATTGAAAAATGAAAAAGAGAATAAGGTTGGATGAACTGAAAATGTAATGTGAGTTTCAAACCATTATGTTTAACTCATATATGAACAAAGAATGTAGACAGGTAGCCCGAGAACAGGAATAAGCACAGAAAACAGGGAATATGCAGATGAAAGTGAACAAAGAGCATGCAGAACAGGTTCTTAACAACAGCAGGAAAAGACAAATCCAGTAAAGCCAAAATCCAGAAAAGGAGCTAAGTGATATTGAAATATGTGATTAAAAATGTGAATGTAAATGACGTAATTTAATTTTTTTTTTTGTGTGATGCAAAGGCAAGTATCCTAAGGATAAGACAAAATCCCACTGTAGCATAGAAATTTGTACATATTGTAGTAATTCTAAAAATGAGATGGAAAAAGGAATAAGAAGATAGAAGCCAAAGAGTCATGACTGTTCACTCCAAATTCCTTGTGAAATACAAACAGTCATGTGAGAATTTCTATATATAATATCAGTTTGATAAGCTCAAGAGTGAGATAGAGAAAATATAGAGAATGCAGAGTATAGAAGAATAAACCAGAGAAGATTAAGAGAAGAAGAGAAAAAAGAGAAGCTACAGAACAGAGCTGATATCTAAAGTAAATTAGCAACCATTCAATTTGATAAATTAAGGAAGTTGGAGCTTCCCTATCAAGTTGCAGCTTGATAGCTGTTAGTTGTAGCTGACTGAGGTTGGAGCCTCCTATAGGTTGGTGCCTGCAGAAAATTGAAGGGAGTTGGTGCTTCTCTTGCAAGTTGTAGCTTGCAGAATTGAGGTAGGAGCCTCCTATAGGTTGGTGCCTGCAGAAAAACAGTGGTAAGAGGGAGTTGGAGCTTGCCTTTGCATCACAACAATAATAAGATGTGGTTTTCTCCCTTTATGGGTTTCCCCTTACATCTGCTGTCTCTATGTGTGCTTCTTATGTGTTGATGTGATTATTTCAATTTGCTTAATTGCTTTCTGCTCTCAACATAAGTATGGTGTCGCATTTAATTAATTTTGGCTGCAAATAAGACTGTTCACATATTAAGCTGTAAATAATTTAGGTGAAAATTTTAAAAGGCTTATGTATGTATTAAACTGATTCATCCCCCCCCCCTCTCAGTTTAATTAAAGTTTCAACACGCGTATGAAACCTCTGATTGCGATAAGCGCCCAGGGCTCAAGCGCTTGGTCTCGGGCGCGAGCATATGGGGAGGTGGTTTGAGGGGCTGGGCCGAGAGGGGCTAAGCCTGTGATAAGGTGGAAAGTGGGTTTTTGGCTCGTTTTCAATGAAATTAAAGGCCAAAAAGGGGTAACGATAGAGGGAGAAAGGGGCTATTTGGCCAAACGAAGGGATATCATAAGGCTTAAACAAGGTTTAGGGAGGATTTAGAGGGTTAATGAGGGAAATTTAAAAGGGGAAAAAGGGGGTGGAAAGTGGGGTTTAGTGGGAATAAAATAGGAGGAAATGGAAGCTTAATGGAGATGGAATAAGAGGAACAGGAGGCCTTTTGGGCATTTTTCTTCACAACAGAGAAGCTTTATAACTGGAAACAATAGTGAGGATTTATCAAAGGAAAAAAGGCACAAGGAGGCTTCAAGGATGATGTGTTTTCAGGGGAAATGCATGCCCTGAAGACTCAAACAACATTTTAGCCCCCTGTTTGCTTGTCAAAAATTTATAGGGGGCTAACACAGTGGACACAATTTTATTTGAAAACTGACTTGAAACATGATATTTGACTTAGGACCACTACCAATTAAACCTGAAAGAGTACATTTGATCACTGAACATTTGGACACTAACACGTAGGAGACCCAAGACCCTGCCCCACAACCCAAAACCTTGTTACAATGGTTATATAACCATGCCGCCACATATACCATATGACAGAACTGGTGGGATTTGAACCCACTGCTGGCAATTCCATCGACCATGTACACGTGGCAATCCCAAAACCATCCAGTGGAACCTTAAGCATACCCTCCAAAAACGTAATGCAATGGTTATATGCCAAACCATATTAAAAAAAAAACCAAAATTGGCGACGTAAATACATGCCAAGAAGTGTTAACCGTTGACGATTGTAACCACGACATAAAAAAAATTATAACATGCATCAGTTTATGTTGGGAGGTCAGTGGGGCTGGAACCCCTGACCTTCCCGCTTCAAATCGTTCGCCTTAACCAATGCGCCAAAGTGGTGCCTTTGAAAACTCTTCAACCAACAAAATATTTAAACCCTCTTTCACATTCGACCCGGGGGGGGATGGAAGAGCACCGAGTGGACAGGCAGCATACCAGTAGAACCGTGACTTGGTGGCCGAGACAGAACCATGACCTAGGCAGAACATTGCCCATGCAAAGAGGCAGTGGAACCATGAACTGAAGAATTTTCCCAAGGAGGTAAAAATTAATTTTATCAAAATGGTGTCAAATTTATAGTCAAATTTCATGAAATTTCACAGGGAACACAATGGTGATACCAGATTCTCCATTTGATTAGCGGATTTATAGTCAACCCATGGAGCATAATCTTTTGAGAATCACAGGTGAATCTAAAAGATTCTTGTAGGCCATATTTAGATGGTATGGGAATTCAAAAAATGGATAGTTGAATTTAAACCACTCGACAACAGAAATTTAGTGGTGCATTTAGTTTTTTTAGTTGAGCCTTCCATTTTTTGGGAAAATTCAGAAATGGAGGTACATGAAGCACTCATGTATGTTTTCCTCCCATTATTAATGAGATGATGTATCAATTTTGAGATCCATGTTTGATGTTATGTTGCAGGATCATTATTACCACATTTATGTGAGATGTATTTATCTTTTCATGCTATGTATTTTTTTGAGATCTCTATGTAACTATGTTAAAGGGATACTCGTTGCTATATTGTGTGAGCTCTTATTAGTTTTTCATGCTAAGAGGAAGGATTCTTGAGTGAGAGTTTCTGTAAGTGGAACATCTCGTGGAGAGACAAGTCACTCTGTTTGAGGCCGTAGGTCCTTGTTATGACAAAGTGTTTTCCATGTACATCATCATCTCTTTTCAACATTAGATGAAGCATCCTACACCATCTTAACACTAGGGTCAGAGACGTAGCCCACATTGGGTGAACTCTATTATCAAATGTCTCATGTTCTTGTGTTGTTGATTTTATCCATGTTTCCTCTTGCTTAAAGAATGCATGTGTGTTCTTTTATGCTCTTTTAAAATGAGATTCTAACAACATCACAGAAGAAAAAGATCATGGGTAAATCTTGTAGTTGATAGACCCAGATAAATTTTGGTATCAGAGAGGTCTTCTCACTGATGTGAATTGCAAGCGTGAACAATGATTGAACGTGCAATAATGGAGGATGACAAAGACATGTACATGGCCATGCTCAAAATGCCCAAAATGGTGGACATGATGTATGAAGCTTATGAGAGACAGGAGAAAGAAGAAGTAGAAAGAAATGCTTCATCGACATCTTCCAGTAAACATTAATCACCCTCATTGCCTTCTCATCATTTGAATGAGAAGATAAGCAAGAGCCTTCGAGCAGATAGCGTTGAATTGAAGAGGCTTCTATAATAAGAGAAAGAGGAGAAAGAAAGACTACACCTTCAGCTATAATCCATGAAAGAGGCCTTGGAGAAGTTGAAGTGCGAAGAAGGCTTGAAGGAGCCATATTCACCTATTTCTAAATCGACATATGAGGTAAAAATTGTTGATTTTTCTCTAGTTTAATCTTCACATGGTTTTATTCCTATTGGAAATGTTCAGATATACATTACAGGAACTAGCATAAGACTCCTTACCAAGATAGGGCATAAAGGAGGAGGACTTGGTGTTAATGGCCAAGGCATGACTCAACCTTTGGATGTCATGCAAAGACCTCAATTCATAGGTTTGGGATACACTGAAGGAGAGTGCTCAAAGGTGTTAGAATATTCCCAGAGATGGTTTAAACTGTTAGGGAAAGAGAATTATGGGAACATTTCACCATCATCCTATGGCAACACATATTGTAGAGGAAGAGCCGAGGCAAGCTCTCATTTCCATAATTACACCATAGACAACCAAGAAAGGTACAACAAGTCTTGGCATTCTAGTGTTCATTTTTATTACAAGCATGTCGCTAATATTGAACATAGATCATGGCATCGAAAAACATGTAATTTTTGTGGATTACATAATCATGTGTTTGGTGAGTGATGGAAGAGAATGGTAGCACGAAAGAGGATGAGGCTTGAAAGGCCTTCTCCACCACAGGAAAAGAAGAAGGTTATGAAAATCTGGAGGAAGAATACCTATTTTAGTAATTGCAACTTAATTGGTCATCAAAGAGACACATGTTCGAGGCGCCATCGAAAGCAACATCTCAAGGACAAAGTTTCAGTGCGTGAACTAGTTGAAACAATTGTTCGACAAATGGATGCGCATGACAGAGAGATGGCCCATTCACTTTGATAAGTGAGAAATGGTTTTTATAGGTGTGGTAGTGTGTCATGGCCTTACTTTTTAAATAATGTGTTGCAATTTAAAATGTAAAAGTGATGATATGTTTTCCATCACTTGTTGAAGCAACAATGATATTTTGGCCTTGTATTGATAGTTGGGGTATTGTTTCCATTTTGACGTAAAATTGGCCACATAGTATGTGTTATAAACTTGTGGCAAGTATGGGTTTCTTGGGTCATAGTAGTTCATGTAATTTACAAAATATTGTACTACAAGTTTGCAGAGGATGCAGGTGTAAGTATGAATCTTAATCAGAAGTGTATGAAAAAGGCTCACTTTAGCTGTGCATAACAAACAGCCCTAACAACAAAGTTGGTTGCCAATATCTTCAGATCTGCAATTAGGCGATCAAGATAAATGCTCCAAAAATCTAGATCTATGCATCAAAATACATTAAGCAGTAAATAAAAACAAGAGTTGCTCCATGCAGCCAATAGACAAGACAATAATATGTTGAATGAATTTTGTATTAATGGCACCTGGAAGGAAAACATAGAAGGATGTATCATTTCTCCTCAATGGGATGGGTTATTTTAGGTCTTCAGTACTTTAGATCTAAAATTCCTCTCTCTTGATGGTGTAGAAAACCCAGACAAAAATGGAACTCAAAGGGAGCTCACAAGTAAAAAGATGGAAAAATATGACAATGATGGTGGATCAAAGTCAGACCAAAAGTATAGATCCGGAGTGATCTTTAGGCAACAAAAGGCAGTGAATGAATGGAAAAAACCTTCTATTTATAACAAAATATTGAGTTAGTCTAGATAGTGGTGCATAGTTAAAATATTATTAACCAAATCAAGATCCAACTTTTATGGAATATTTTATTATATTTGTTGGAGGGAAAAAGAATTTGACTTGGGTCAAATCCCTTTATTTGTAAATAATAAATAAATAAATGATTTATTTATTATTTTAAAGATGTGGTTGAGTAATAATTAAATAAATAATGATTTATTTAACTATTTATGAGTGATTTAGTCAAATTTAACAAGGAATATTATTTAAATAAGGTTTAAATAATTATTCCTAGAAAATAATAAGATAAATAATAATTTATCTAATTAATTTTTCTGTTTTGGGTTAAATATGACCAGGAATATTAATTAAACTGTTGTTTAACTAATTATTCCTTGAGGAAAATCAAACAAATGTGGATTTATTTAATATTTCCTCATGGGGTTTCCTGTTTAGACCATAAACAACTTACTAAAGGTGTTCTACTAAGTTAATTTTCACAGTGTTGGCTAATTTTACTTAGGGTAAAATTGGTCTTATGGTGTACGGTCCATCTAATAGTAACAGGTTAGATGACCAAAAAATGGTGTAACAGATTTCCCCCCAGCGTGCGAGTGTTAGGAGCTAATCGTATGACCGAAGTACGTTGTAAGAACTCAATCACTAGACACCGAAGGGGAAGTCAAAGAGAGAGAAATATAAGGTAGACCGAAGTGCTAAACGACTAGACCCTGAGGAGGCAAGACATATAGGTGTGACAAGTCTCTTTTATGAGTGATTACTTGTGGTATAGGTAGCAGGGGAGGCATATCTATGCCCGCCGAGACAAAGTACAAAGAATAATGCTTCCAGTAAACAAGGGACTGACCAATATAGTACATGCTGGCATAAACATGAGCCAGGTAAAAAAATGATAATGAATCCCACATACATACTGTGCCTAGGATAAAAACTAGGACTTATACAATAATATCTGAGTACATGAGATACAAATACAACCCAAATGCCCCTGTAAACAAGAAAGGGCTCTGAAAATTTGACTGATACATGCAAAAAAAAGGCACTGCAAGCGGCTGAGGCCGACATCATCAAATATGTGGAGTTGCATCAAAGGCTGTAATGAAAAGGTCACTCGGGCATGTGGGGGGCTAACTGTAGGGCCACCCCCTCGTGAGGGATGAAACATCTCACACACACCCGGGAATCACCGATATCATCTGCTGCATCAATGAACCATCAAGTATATGGATCTCGATCATGCTGAAAGGAGCTAGAGCTAAGAAACAATCAAGTCAAAGGGTTTTAAAGAGTCCTTTTGCCTGATTCGAGGCACCGAACAAGAGTGGAAGTTGGAACCAAGGTACAACACCCTCTAGAACTGTCTTCTAGAATGAATGATCTGATGTCGACAGAAGGAGGTCTGCCATAGGTGAGGCAATAAGGGATCCTAAACTAAGGCACGAGAGAAAATAGTAGAGCGAATGACAGACTGACACCAGGGATGATGATGAAAATGGGGGGTACTGAGTAGCGGATGGACGACTTCCCTTGTTAGAGAATAAAGGGCATGGATGGCTTGGCAGCGAATGACACAATATCATGAGGGATAGGGGGCAGTAGGACTGAAGGCCATAATGTGCGACACGAGAGAGGAACCAAGCAATGAAGGATGGAGGGCTATAGCGGGGTACAAAGGGACTCGGGATAGACTCCATGAATGCGATGATGACTCAAATTGGATGCTCTAAACAAGAGTGACTCGATGATGCTTCCACACAGAAAAGGTCCAATGGGGACCAAAAATACATGAGTATGTGATGGTTACTCAAGATGAAAATCGACACGTGCATGGACAAGTATGGAGGCAAAGTGGTGCCCCAAGTGCAAGTGTTGCAAGTGAAGAAATTCGATTTTGAGGAGTGGTGAAGTGAATCTTCGTGGAAAAAATGTGTCCTGGTGAAGTATAAAATCACAAAAAACTAACAAATACCCATTTGAGGGCTTGGTGAGAGATTTCCAATGGTATAGATGGTTTGTTAAACTGAGCTACGGTTTGGCTGTAGCAGGCTGTTGGGGTTCCCATGTTTTGGTCAGATTGGCAAGAACAAAAGATGAGACAACATCATAACCACTTTGGGGCCCTAGGATCTAGCCCTCCTGGACCCGAAGAGGGATCTCTCCAAATAAAGCAAAGAATGATATATATTTGAAGATAAAAATGAGGTATTAGGCTAGGTATGAAGCACAGAGGGGGGTTTAAATGATTTGGTTGGTTGGTTGTCGGGTTGAGTCGTGAGATCATTGACTGAGAAATTAATGGAAGGAAAGGAGCAGAGCAACAGGAGGTTTCGGAAAAAGAGGATAGGTCAATAAAGTGCCATCCATTGGGCTATGGAGTCATGAAAGGGGATTACTTGCATACAAATAAGCAAGGCTTTCATAGGGCAAGTCATCTATACTAAAGGATCTTTTATATAGATGGTGGAATGGGACATTAAGGATTGAAAGTGAAAGAAGGAAAGAAACCAAATTTCTGTCTGGAGATAAGGTCAAAGGTCATTTAACTCCAGACCTGCTTTGACATACTCAAAGGAAACTCTCAATGGAGGAACAAAGGGCATCTTGAGATCAGACCAGAGGTCATCTAACTCCAGATCTACTTTAGCATGCTCCGAGGGAAAAACAGCGATAAGTTTTAACACAGAGCTAGGGTCTATAGATCAGAGAAGGACTTTTAACCTTCCCTGATTTGACAACAACAAGAACATCCAAGCAGCAAACCCCAAATTCACACATCAGCTAGCAGTGAAAACAACTACTACACTAGTTAAATTACACGAATTTACCCTTAGATTCACAATCAGCAGAAAACATCGAAGGTAGGGAGAGAAGAAACATAGGGTACCATGCGAGGGTATATCCTGTGCTATATTTTTGATGCATACCAGAAGAACAATGAATAGCATGAAAATGTAATAAAATGACGTGATAAGAAAAACATCACCCGTAGTAATAGACCAGCATACTATGAAATATGCTTGATTAATTGATGCAAAACCAATCACATACACTAAGCTCAAAGGTTGATTACAGTCCAAACTTTCTCCTCCCAACCTACTACATTACAAACTACTCTGCTACTCTCTCCCAAAACTGCTCTAATAGTAAAATGAATCCCTACACTAATAGCAACAACAACCGAACCGAAAAACCCTTTTCAATGTGTTCTCTGGGATTATTTATAGGAAAATGAAAAATAGCAAGGGTAGATACAAATTAAATGGATCCATTAATACAGAGTGGTGGAAGGGGTTGAGCCCACTCTTCTTAATAGCTCTGTACTGTACTCTATAGACTGGTTTGGAGATCTCTGTTAGGTCGTATTTGACCTCGGATGTGTTCTTGAAGTCCTTTTAGGCTGTTTGGAACTCCGCACTGCCTTCTGGAATTGGTGAAATGGATAAAAATCCCGCGGGCCTCCATACTCCATAAATGTTGTTTGACAGTCTTTTAAGAAGCTTCTGTCAGGGTAATTAACTGTTTCTGGGCTCGAGGAGGCATGGAGAATTCAGTGGGAAGGTGTAATTTTGGAGAAGCGGTTCTCTGCTGATATTAAACACAGATGTGGCCGTTTCGTGTGCTTAATCTTCCAACTGCACCTTCATCCTTTGATCATGAGATTAGGTATTGAATATGAAATTAACAGGCCCAAATCCCTCTAATCCATTTTTGTTGTTTCACTGGCTGCTGCTGTGATGGCCTCTTTGTATTCCGAATCACACTGGCTGTGATTGTAGAGACAGAGTGAAATGACCGCTCTGTAATCCCTGCACAATGTAATAAATTCGTTATGAAATCCAGGGGAGTGGGTGGGAAACAATGCTGTGGAAGGCCTAGAGGAATGGTGGCATGACAGAAGCAAATGAGGTTAGAGCCTTTGAATCGAAATAAAAAGGGAAAGCACGGAAATGCAAGGAAATGGGCTGAGGAACTAGTGGGAATCGGCATGGGCGGAGGGCGATTTGATATGAACCATTGGATCCGAGGAGGAGATCAATGGTGGTGATTAAGTGATGAAGTTAGAGGAGGTTCTGATGAAGAAAAATGGATGGGGGTGAGATGCAATGTGGGCCATTAATCTTGGATCAAACGGACGGTCACGATCGGATCAGCGGATCGCAATCGGAAGGGACGGAGGGTGGCACTGTTTAAACTTTGCGACTGGCGATGGTGCGATTAAGCGCCAACCGTCCGATCCGGGTCAAGATCGACGGCGGGAATTGAATCGGAGAGGAGGAAGACTGGAGCGATGAGGGGGGAGGCGATGAGTTCTGGGCTGTCAGATCCTGAGAGATCAACGACTACGATCGGATCGGAGGATCGCGATCGGGGAACACAGAGGGGGATGCATTATGAATTTCCAATCGGCGATTGGTGCTCAACCGTTCGATTAAAACGTGAATCAACGACAGATATTGTGATCGGAGGGGTAACAAAGGGGAGAAGCGATGGGCACGATGTGATTAGTGCCGGGCCATCAGATCTGTATAGATTGACGGTGGGTATTGCACCCACACTCCATGGAACAACAAACCATCGCATCGGAGATTTCCGAAGTAACAAAGAAATGCACTCGCCACGAGACCTCTAATTGCGATAAGTGCCTGCGGGCCCAGTTCTTGGTCTTGGCGCCCGGTTGCATGGAGGGGAAGTGGTTAAGGGGCTAGTCCTGCTTATAAAGTAAAAAGTGGGTTTTTGGCCTATTTTAATGCTTTTTAAGGCCAAAGGAGGTATTCGATAAGGGGAATAAGGGATTATTAAACAAAAAAAAAGGTATTTGTAGGGTTTAAAGGGGAATGAAGATGATTTAGGAGGTTAATGAGGGAGATAGAGAGGGGAAAAAGGTGAAGAAGCAGAGGTTAAGTGGGAATGAAATAAGAGGGAAAAGGCCTTTTTGGGCATTCTTCTTCACAAACAGAGAGGCTTTGTAACTGGAAACAACAGTGAGGATTTATCAAATGAAAAATGCACAAGGAGGCTTCAAGGATGATGTGTTTTCAGAGGAAATGCATTCCTTGAAGGCTAAAAAAAAACAATTTAGCCCCCTGTTTGCTTGTCAAAAAATTCATAGGGGGCTAACAATGGCTCCACATGGGGATGGCTTCTTCTTGAAGGAGTCAAGAATTCAAAAAATGATCTTTGGTGTAGGCCATATGCCTGGTACTTGACTCATCCATTTTCTTCTTTGTTGGATCAGTTGCCGCAAATCATGAAGACATTATATCAGCAGTAAACATTCTCCCAAAGCTAACTACCCAGACTAAGGTCCTAACATTTTTTCTTCTGGGTGCATTTGGACTTACAGACCTTCTACATCATCAATTTTTACAAACAGGAAAATAAACCTATTCTACTTCTACCCTTATTACTCCATCAAACCAGATTAGACTATTGGCCTCATAGTTTCTCTACCTAAACTAGTATCTGCTAGGATTAAACTGTCTAACAAATTTCTTCTCTACATTCTTAAGACATAAATTGAATAACAATCAAGCCATGATTAGACTATCTAGCTTCCTGGACTTTGCAGAAATTAAAAAAACTAACTACATGCTCACAGACTGAGCTTTATTGAGCTTTTCCTACCTACCCTACTCTAACTTGACACATTTACAAGTCTAGCTTACAAACATTCTCTTCCAATGCAACCAGTCCATCAAGTGATCCCATGACTGGTCTTTCTTACTCAAGTCCTTGAGCATGCTGGATAGGCAGGGTTGCTCCCACTCTTTTTGTTCCACAATAGCAGCTTTAAAAAAATTTATTTCTGTCTGCAACATGCTACTCAAAAAGACCTTTGATCCTTCCTCAAATGTTTGCAGGAAATGAGCATAAGGATCATGAAAAGATACATGGCTGTGAATATTTGGAAAGAAACCTTCAACTGGGATTTCTTCCTCTTCCACTGGATCAGGAATAAGACTCTCTTGAGAAAGAGAGTTTGCCATATCTTCCTCATTTTCTGAACTGGAGGAGTCATTATATCTTGCAGCGCTGTCCTCTTTGAGCTCCGGGATGTTCTGATCAGGTGGGCTGAGCTCTGTGAAGATATCCATGTATTATTGAGAAGGGGTATGTTCCTTTGCTTCCTCTTCTTTAATAGAACACTCCTTGCTTTCAACCTGCTAAAAAATTTCTCCTTCTTTTTCCCTTTCATCTTCTGAAATGAGAGGCTGCTGATCTCCAATCATATGCCAATTTCTTCTAATGTCTTGTAACGAAGTGAAGCAAAGGTCCAGAGACCCTTCACCCCCTTCTGCACTTTTAAAGCTTTCTTCATCAGTATCATAAATAGGCTGACTTGGCTCATTACTCTCTTAGAGTTCATGGAACTGATCTTCCTCCCACAGATCTACTGATGATGACCCTGCAAGATTATCTTTTGATTGGAGAACATCATCATCAGATAGATCAAAAACAGGAAAATCATGAATATAAGTAATGCTGCCAACCAGACATATTGGATTATTAGCATATTTTTCTTCACTCTAATTTACATGTGAGCTTTCCAACTCTGTACAACAAAGCTCATTGGATGAATGGGCAAGAATGTCTGTTGTGAAAAAAATTTCAGAGGTTGGCTGTCCATTGATGATCTGATCTATTCTTCTTCTGTCAAAGGAGAATATGGTCTTGTGTTCCTTTGCGCAGAAGTGCAATAACTCTCTGTTTCCTTGGAAGACTAGATTTGAGGCAGAATGTCATCCTGAGCCTCAACTACAAGGGATGATGAATCAACATCTGATTTTTCAGTAATATCTTGAGGAATGTCTATGGTCTCTTGAATATTTTCTTCCTCAGCTGATTCATCCACGTTCTTGTGATAGCTAGGATGCCTATGAAATTCTTGAATGGCTATTAACAGATCTTCAGGATGCATATCAACCAAATCCTCATCAATATCTAACAGGTATTGTATCATATTCTGAGATTGATCACAACAATCCCATGATAAGGATGGAGAGTTTCCTTTATAATTCTTGTAAAATACTTGGTGCATGTCCCTTAAAGAAAACAAACTCCGAGGTTCTAACCATTCATACCAGATCCTAGCTTTTCCTTCTAATGTTGCCATGAACATTTTCATTAGGCAGTATTCATGCCATTCAACTTTAAATTTCCACACATGTATATGAAACTTGATGAGATGTAGCAAGGGGTCATAAACGTTTTCACCTTGAAAGGTAGGTAGGTTTTCTAACCAGTCTACTTCGGGCATTTTGTGTGGGAATCCAGGGATATGCTCCCTACTCATTGGGGCATATCTTCTCTGTATGCGTGGAAGCATGTTTGTAAATTAGAAAGAGGTCACTGTATCTTCTTAACCAGTTCAGAGTCTTCTACCAGTGGAGTCATTTGGTCTTCTAGGAGTTATGAAGTGTGGAGTTGCCAGGTTGATGAATTTGACTGTTTGGAGAAGGCTGTTGTCCACCATCAGCAATTAAATGAAAATCTAGGCTAAGTGGTCTTTTTCCCCAGTGGAGTCACCATTATGTTGGAGACTACAATGGGACACAAGACTAGATATAGTAGTTAGGGGCACTAAAATTTTGTTCCCTAGCGGAGTCACCATTATGTTGGGGTTCCCATGTTTTGGCCAGATTGGCAAGACCAAAACATGAGACCACATCATAACCACTTTGGGGCCCTAGGATATAGCCCTCCTGGACCAGGAGAGGGATCTCTCCAAATAAAGCAAAGAATGATATATCTTTGATGATCAAAATTAGGTATTAGGCTAGGTTTGAAGCACAAAGGGGGGTTTAAATGATTTGGTTGGTTGGTTTTTGGGTTGAGTTGTGAGATCATAGACTGAGAAAGTAATGGAAGGAAAGGAACAGAGCAGTAGGAGGTTTCAGAAAAAGAGGATAGGTCAAGAAAGTGCCATCCATTGGGCCATGGAGTCATGAAAGGGGATTACTTGCATACAACTAAGCAAGGCTTTCATAGGGCAAGTCATCTATACTAAAGGATCTTTTATATAGATGGTGGAATGGGACATTAGGGAATGAAAGTGAAAGAAGGAAAGCAACCAAATTTCTGTCTGTAGATCAGGTCAGAGGTCATTTAACTACAGACCTGCTTTGACATACTGAAAGGAAACTTTGAATGGAGGGACAAAGGGTAGCTTGAGATCAGACTAGAGGTCTTCTAAATCCAAATCTGCTTTAGCATGCTTCAAGGGAAAAACAGAGATAAGTTTTAACACAGAGCTAGGGTATATAGATCGGAGAAGGAATTTTAACCTTCCCTGCTTTTACACCAGCAAGAACATCCAAGCAACAAACCCCAAATTCACACATCATCTAGCACTGAAAACAACGACTACACTGGTTAAATTACATGAATTTACCCTTAGATTCACAATCAACAGAAAACATCGAAGGTAGGGAGAGCAGAAACATAGGGTACCATGCGAGGGTATATCCTGTGCTATATTTCTGATGCGTACCAGAAGACCAATGAACAACATGAAAATGTGACAAAATGACGTGATAAGAAAAACATCATCCGTAGTAATAGACCAGCATCCTGTGAAATATGCTTGATTAATTGATGCAAAACCAATCACATACACTGAGCTCAAAGGCTGATTATAGTCCAAACTTTCTCCTCCAAGCCTACTGCATTACAAACTACTTTGCTACTCTCTCCCAAAACTACTCTAACAGTAAAATGAATCCCTACACTAACAACAACAACAACTGAACCGAACAACCCCTTTCAATGTGTTCTCTGGGATTATTTATAGGAAAAGGAAAAATAGCAGGGGTAGATACAAATTAAATGGATCCATTAAGACAGAGTGGTGGAAGAGTCTGAGCCCAATCTTCTTAATAGCTCTGTACTGTACTCTGTAGATTGGTTGGGAGATCTCTGTCAGGTCGGATTTGACCTCGGATGTGTTCTTGAAGTCCTTTTAGGCTGTTTGGAACTCCGCACTGCCTTCTGGAATTGGTGAACTGGATAGAAAGCCCATGGGCCTCCATACTCCAAAAATGTTGTCTGACAGTCTTTTAAGAAGCTTTTGTCAGGGTAATTAACTATTTCTGGGCTCAAGGAGGCATGGAGACTTCAGTGGGAAGGTGTACTTTTGGAGAAGCAGTGCTCTGCTGACATTAAACACAGATGTGGTCGTTTCGTGTGCTTAGTCTTCCAACTGCGCCTTCATCCTTTGATCACGGGATTAGGTATTGAATATGCAATTAACAGGCCCAAATCCCTCTAATAATTTTCTGCTGTTTCACTGGCCACTGCTGTGATGGCCTCTCTATATTCCGAATCACACTGGCTGTGATTGTAGAGACAAAGTGAAATGACCGCTCTGTAATCCCTGCACAATGTAATAAATTAGTTATGAAATCCAGGGGAGTGTGTGGGAAGAAATGTTGTGGAAGGCCTAGAGGAATGGTGGTGCGACAGAAGAAAATGAGGTTAGAGCCTTTGAATCGAAATACAAAGGGAAAGTGCGGAAATGCAAGGAAATGGGCCGAGGAACTAGTGGGACCCGGCATGGGCAGAGGGCGATTTGATATGAACCGTTGGATCTCAGGAGGAGATCAACGGTGGTGATTAAGTGATGAAGTTAGAGGAGGTTCCGATGAAGAAATATGAATGGGGGTGAGATGCAATGTGGGCCATTGATCTTGGATCAAACGGACGGTCACGATCGGATCGGCGAATCGCAATTGGAAGGGACAAAGGGTGGCACCATTTAAACTTTGCGATTGGCGATGGTGCAATTAAGCACCAACTGTCTGATCTAGGTCAAGATAAACGACGAGAATTGAATCGGAGGGGAGGAAGACTTGAGCGATGAGGGTGGAGGCGATGAGTTTTGGGCCGTCGAATCTTGAGAGATCAACGACTATGATCGGATCAGAGGATCGCTATAGGGGAATGCAGAGGGGGATGCATTAAGAATTTTCGATCGACGATTGGCACTCGACCATTGGATTAAAACATGAATCAATGACGAAGACTGTGATTAGAGGGGTAACAAAGGGGAGAAGCGATGGGTGCGATGCGATTAGCGCTGGGTCGTCAGATCTGTATAGATCGATGGCAGGTATTGCACCCGCGCTCCATGGAACAACAAACCATTGCATCGAAGATTTCCGGAGTAAAAAATAAATGGACTCGCCACGAGACCTCCGATTGCGATAAGCGCCTGCGGGCCCAGCGCCTAGTCTTGGCACCCAGTCGCATGGAGGGGAAGTGGTTAAGGGGCTAGGCCTGCTTATAAAGTAAAAAGTTGGTTTTTGGCCTATTTTAATGCTTTTTAAGGCCAAAGGAGGTATTCGATAAGGGGAATAAGGGATTATTAAACCAAAAAAAAGGTATTTGTAGGGTTTAAAGGGGAATGAAGATGATTTAGGGGGTTAATGAGGGAGAAAGAGAGGGGAAAAAGGTGAAGAAAAAGAGGTTAAGTGGGAATGAAATAAGAGGGAAAAGGCCTTTTTGGGCATTCTTCTTCACAAACAGAGAGGCTTTGTAACTGGAAACAGTAGTGAGGATTTATCAAAGGAAAAAGGCACAAGGAGGCTTCAAGGATGATGTGTTTTCAGAGGAAATGCATTCCTTGAATGCTAAAAAAAAACAATTTAGCCCCCTGTTTGCTTGTCAAAAAATTCATAGGGGGCTAACACAGGCGAAAGAGAAATCAGGGGTTTCTCTTTTAATAAGGAATTTTCCCTCCAAATTCACTCATTTTCATGTGGAGTTGTGGTGAATGTAGAGAGGAGAGAAGGCCCTAAATCTTGCGGCGATCATAGCGGACAAACTGACCGTTGGAATCGAGATCTGTCAGTTGCAGGTAAGAGGCCTAACCCTATTCATTCATTTCAGTGGATTGAAAGTTTAGTTTAGGTCCCCAGAGCTCAGGAACAGACCCCTTCTCCTCTTCACGGCCGGGTCGCACTTTTTGGTGCAAAAACTGCGACCTAGGTAGCAGGTTTTGGGCAGAAAACTGCGATCTATCCCAGGATTGGGCCTGAAAAGTGCGACCTGACAGGGAGGGGTTTTTCTATGCTGATTTTTAGCTGAGAAATGGGTTTTTGTGTTTGGATATAGTATTTTCTATCTTTACACTGAAAAATATGATGGTTTTTTTCAGATATGGCAGAATTATGGATTAATTGGAGAGAGAGAGACCTGGGCACATGACGGTCAGAGATCTGGGAGGATCAGGGTGTCCGCAGTACATTAGGCAGGTTTGGGGTTCTAAAGTTTGTGGAGAACCCTTGATAAGAGTTGGAGATCCCTTATTGGCCCATATTTTAATCTATTGGGACCCGGACCATGAGGTATTTATAATGCAGGGGCACCGGATTGAGTTG
Organism: Pinus albicaulis; assembly: GCA_034641835.2. NCBI lineage: Eukaryota > Viridiplantae > Streptophyta > Pinopsida > Pinales > Pinaceae > Pinus > Pinus albicaulis. The sequence goes on along the minus strand of CM076569.1, from coordinate 178,562,276 downwards.
ACAGTCTAGGATATATATTTCCTGACTGGTCTCCCACCACTTTGGATGGTAGGGAATACTCAGCCAGTGTTACCGTGAGGGCGGAACATCTTGGAGTTTGTAGAGCGCCATTGTCGACCAGGTCGCCATGTCAAATGGACACGGATACCCATCGGGGATCTAGAGAGGTTAGAGACCTGTGTTGTGGCCGTAGTGGTGCTGCGGATCCTGGGAAACTAGGCAGTCCACCACATCACTAGAGGGCAGATGATGCTTGTGGAGAGTGTGTTGAGTGGGACCTACTATGGGTGGGCCCAGATGATGTTGTCGACGTTGAAATGACAATTGTTACACCATTTTTTGGTCATCTAACCTATTATCATTAGATGGACCCAAGTACACCATGTAAGACCAATTTTACCCTAAGTAAAATTGCCTTCACTATGTTGAAACAGGAAACCCCAAAAGGAAATATTAAACAAACCTATATTTGTTTGATTTTCCTCATGGAATAATTAATTAAACCATAATTTAATTATTATTCCTAGTCATGTTTAACCCAAAATCAAATAAATTAATTAGATAAACCTTTATTTATCTTATTATTTTCTAGGAATAATTATTTAAACCTTATTTAGATAATATTCCTTGTTAAATATGACCAAATCACCCACAAATAATTAAATAAATCATTATTTATTTAATTATCTTCCAACCACTTCCTTAAACAATTAAATAAATCATTATTTATTTGATTATCTTCTAACCGCTCCTTTAAAAAGATAAATAAATCATTTATTTATTTATTTTTGACAAATTAAGGGATTTGACCCAAGTCAAATACCTTTTCCCTCCAACAAATATAATAAAATATTCCATAAAAAGTGGATCTAGATCTGGTTAACCCATGCACGAAGATCTAGAATGACCCAATATTTTGTTATAAATAGGAGGGTTTTTCCTACCATTCTTCACCTTTTGTTGCCTATTAGATCACTCTGGATCTATACACTTGGTCACACTTTTCCATCATTTGTTGTGTGAGCTCCCATTGAGCTCCTTTCTTTGCATTGGGTTTTCTACATCAACAAGAGAGATAAATCTTAGATCTGAAGTGCTGAGGACTTCCAAGAACCCATCCCATTGAGGAGAATTGGATACGCCTTCTTGTTTTCCTCCCAGGTGCCCGATTAATATAAAAATTCTTTCAAAAATTGTTCTTGTCTTGTCTATTGGTATATGGAGCAAACCCTTGTTTTTTTTGCTTAATGTCTTTCCATGCATAGATCTGGTTTTTGCAGCTCTTTTATGTTCAACTAACCGCAGATCTGAAGATATTGGCAGCCACTTTTGTTGTTAGGGATATTAGTTATGCGTAGCTAAAGTGGTCCTTTTTCGTACACTTCGACAAAGGATTCATACTAACAACAATTTTCACTATGCAAGCGGCAAGTGAACCATGACTATGCATATGGTACAGTGTTGTGCTCGCTCTTCTTTGAGAAGATCCCAACACTTCGACCTCGCATAAAGCTCCAGGATGGGGGCCCGAGGGAGCCGAGGATGCGCCTGTGGGGGTGACTACTGTGCAGAGGGGGAGATGGGGCAATCAGACGGGTGTTCCAACCCAAGTTATTTTCTCATTGGGATAAGATGCCATTGTACATAGACGACTATCCCTATAGTGGGATGAGTTATCATGGAGACCCGGACTTGCCACTGCCGCCTGGTCGAGTATGGGGGCCCGATGGTAAGTGAAAAAATGCTAATATTTTATGTGCATTGTAAAGTTTTAGAATATTGTATATGGTATTGATTCTTTCACTTTTGGTATGTAGATATAGCACTGGTAAAACCTACCGGGTATATGGGACGGCTTGCAGTATCAGGGGCTGTAGGACCTAGTGGATCGAGGGCGCCACAAAATGAGGATGCAGTAGCCCTCCTGGAGGACATCCATTGTAGATGTGAGAGGATTATTACTGGTGTTTCAGAGCACGACTAGCAAGACTTAGAGGACCAATACATATAGCCATGTATTGCTCTACCCTCGAAGTGGCGAGGGGTCATGCAGCGCATGGTGATGGCTGGACAGGGGATGCGTGATCTACAAGATGTGGGAGAAGAGCCATTGGCTCGGGATCCTCCAGATAGTGATTAGTGTATAGGGGCATGTGGTGCCCCCAGTTTTGAGTTTTTTGTAACATGCTATGGGCATGTCATATGTATCAGAGTTGATGAACTCTAAAACATTTTATGCGACATATATTATGGACATGCATCGTTTTGATGGTTTTATGTTATTGTCTTGTGTTAAATGCATGTGCTAAATGCCAATATAGAATATTATTTGCAATGCTATCTACATAGTGATTTTGTGCTCTAGATACATGACTGAATGTAATGATTTAAAATTCAAAAATCAAAAGCTTTAATCGTAGATATCTTCTAAAAAGGATAGGATTATGCACACGATATACACCATTCAATTTCATGACAAGAAGCCAGGAATCTAAACAAACATGAAGGTGGAGGATGCAATTGGAGAGAGCATCAGCTAATAAACATCACACTACATCATATTCGGCCTAATTATTGGTAGCAGTACCAATGCATACACTGTTCGAGAGAACAAGCGAATACAAGGGGGTAAATATGGCCCAACTTGCTAAGGCGATATTTCGGAAGTAGTGACTTTCACCATCAGCATAACCGATATAAGGTGTGGACGGGAGGTCCATATGAAAGGTGCCACAAGAAAATAAATGGGAGGATGATGAACAATTCTGGCAACCTGAATGCAAAGTAGAAATAGAACACAGACTGCGAGAGGAAGTGATCTGGGTAGGATGTCTACTACTCACACACCGACAGTTAGGTGGAGTGTGGGAGCTACTGGAGGTGTAGGTTGTGCTCAGGGCATGAAAGTCACCATAGACACGAATGGTGCCATCCTGCTTATGGGCGAGAAAGATGAAGTCAAGGGTGGACAAGGCTTCCATGATGTCATCATCGTAATAGAAGATGGAGTGACTGGAGGAAGGGAGACCACATGACGTGGCGAAACTACCTGACTCATCATCACGAGAAGAAAGGTTCGTATGCGCATTGTCACAAGGGATTTCAGGAGAACGAGCAGATAAGGGATCTACCGATGTTGAGCCCAGGGTGATCGCTGAAGGGAGGTCAAGCGAAACATCAGGGGAAGATTTAGAGGGAGCTTCCACCGAGGGTCTCATGGATGATGATAGGTAGAGGATGGTTGTCGTAGGCTCCGTCATCTCGACATTAGGAGAGGGAATGTTAATGGGAGTGGGTAAATCCTCAAGCTAGCCCGCAGCATACTGCATAAGTACGGGAGAGGAAGACTAGTTATGTTAAATCTCCTACTCCCAAACTACCTCCAAAGAGGTGCGGTAATGCGTAAGGTGGGGACAATGGTGGAAATAATGGTCATGGAGATCACACAAAGCATAGGGTTGGTTGGTGTGAATAGTCTTCGGGTTCTTATCTGTAGTCGAGTAAGAAATAGATGCTTCAAGGACCGTAGACTCAGGGAACACAACATTAACCATGGGCTTGATACAGGGAAACTCAGGATAGGTATGGGTGGCATGGCTGACGACATCACAAAAAGCACAAGGATTTGGAGGTGGAGGAGGAGTAGGGTCAGTCAGGGAAGCCTTGTCCTTTGAGGCCCTCTTGCAAGCTTTTCCCTTCTTACTTGAAGTGGTCGCAACAGGAGATGGTTCCTGTTGAGGTGGTTGAGGCATTGTAACAACGGGAGAAGTCATAGGGACCGATTGAACCAGGGTTAAAGAAAGATAAGGTTTGGGTTGACCAGGCGGGGTAGTGGCTGGAGGATCAAGGTACCAGACAGGAATCCCAAGGGTCAGGTTAGGAAGAGAGAGGGTAGCCATGATAGGTACTGTGTACACTCTTAGAGGGGGAGCTAGGAACGGTATCTGACCGGAGGGGTAATGGCCAGGCGGGATGACTCCAAGATGGTTAAGGCCTGGAGGAACTGTTCCAAGAGGGTAAAGAGGCTCATGGATACCAGCTGTAGGTGAAGGGACAGGAGAAGGAGGTCCAGAAGGTTGAATCGAAGGGCTAGGAGTAGGCTACGAAGGGTGAGGAGAATTTTGACTAGCCGAAGTGGGCTGCTTGAAGGCAGCCCAAGAAGATTGCATCATGAAAACATTTGATGAGCTGGGATTAGAGACAAGAGGATGAAGACCAGGGAATGTACCAAGAAAAGAGGAGTCTTTGTAGACTCTAGGTGAGACACTGGTCAAAGGATAGACGATTTGCTTATTGGCCACTGAAGAGATGATGGACTCAGGGGAGGTCTGAGAGTTCAATTAGTAATATGTCAACTGGTCAATGGTGACTATCTTTTCATCATGAGGGAAGGACATCTTGCGGTGGACCGCATGCATCGCATAGGTGTAGCTAAGACCCAATAGAATGTTGTAATCTAAGGGGGAATCTATGACTTCTACATCAACGCAAACAGTCTTTCCCGCAAGAGTAATAGGACAGTTGCAGAATAGGCCAATGGGCTGAGAAGTGTGGCCATTCCACGCTCAGAGAGTGATCATGGAAGGAGCCAACTCAGGTGATCTGATTTGATTCCAAACCAAGGCAGGCATCACACAGGTGGATGCCCCCTCATCAATGATGCACTGGGAAACGTTGGCGTTCCGGATCTCGATTGGGATTTAGAAGGCGATGGAAGTAGAGAGAGGAGGATGTTCTGACCAGTCAACATCAAATATGTTCAAGAGGTCATCGAAAGGATCTACAATGCCCATGGAAGATAGTAGAGCTTTTCGTTGTGAAGGGTACGACTGGAGGAGTTCCAGTGTTGAAATGGCAGCAGGAGATTGCGCCAAATCATCTACTATACTATACGAATGGGAAACTTTGCCAGAAGCATCATTTCGGCATAGTGGTCCCTTTTGGATCTTGGTATGAACCTCCGCCTTAGGCTAAGGGATCTGCAAGGGACCATTAGGTGTTGAAAGAGGTTCTGTAGAGACCGAAGGAGGTGGCTCGAGGACAGACGTAGCGGGAGGCTTGTTGTACTGACGGGACCGAGTCTGAAGATTAATATCTACAGTTATAGGTTGGTCAGAATTCATCATGAGAAAATAATAATCAGAGGTACCAGATGGAGGTGGTTGAGTGGCCACCTGAGCTTCAGGTGGTTGGGTAGCCACAAATCCTTTCTAAGCGAAAGGATTAGTAAACATATTCGGTTGACTAGGCGCAACACTGGGAGGGACGGAAGGGGAGGCTTGTTTTCCTCGCAATTTTGCTTGAGACTCCCATATCTACTTCATCTGTGGTAAAAGAGGACAATCATGTGTGTATGTTGGGTATGTGTTATATTCTTTCCACGACTAGCCCCACGCGTTGTATGTTGCGCCGGGCACAACAGGGGGGTCACAAGGGGGGAGGCAGCCCCCACTGTTGGGGTTCGGGGTAGCGCCCTGGCAAAAATTGTTTTGGTGTGCAGACCCACCCATGTTTTGTGCATGAGTTTGCACATGGTTTTGGGGTACGATGGTTTTCGGCCCCTGGTATTTTGTAGATCCGGTCAAGGGAGCTATGGTTATGTTCTATTCTAGGGTTAATGGATTGGGGTTTATGTATGCTTCGACATGTATATATATGTGTTGTAACAATAAAAGGAATATAATAAAAAAATCAAGTTGGTCCTCCCGATTTGGGATCTAGGGGAAAATCTCTGTGTTTATCTGTTTTATGTTTTATGCTCTCGCTATTGTTTATTTTCTGTTATAAGATTCGTGTGTAGATAATTTCTATTCAGGGTTAAAACTTACATTTGGTATCAGAGCTGTTTCGGATTCAAGGGGACGCCTTTGCTGCTGAGGATTTTTTGCTCAGGCCTAAGGTAGACCCTGTTTAGTGGGAGATCTGCGGGATCGATTCTTGCGGTGAAAGAGGATGGCGATCGACGGAAAGATAGAGATCGAGAAATTTAATGGTCAGAGTTTTGAGTTGTGGAAGCTCAAGATGGAGGATCTGCTGGTGGATAAAGATCAGTGGATCACGGTAGATCCAGGTACTAAACCAACGGCAATGTTAGATGAAGACTAGAAGAAACTGAATCGGAAGGCTAAGAGCACAATACGGTTGTGTGTCTCAGATTCAGTATTGTTGAATGTATCTGGGGAAGCTATGGCGAAGAATTTGTGGGAAAAACTTGGGACTTTGTACCAATATAAGTCTCTGGTGAATAAGTTTTTCTTGCAGAAAAATCTGTATAACCTGAGGATGAAGGATGGAGACTCGGTGACAGAGAATCTGAACACCTTCAATACTGTGTTAAGTCAGCTATCATCTGTTGATATTAAAATCTCAGTTGAAGACAAGTGCATCAGTTTTTTGTGTTCTCTACCAGACTCGTGGGATAGTTTGGTTATTGAAATAGGTAGCAATACAACTACCTTGAATTTGATGACATTGTCTCAGCCTTGCTGTCGGAGGAAATGAGACGGAGAAATATGGAGGGCCAGAATGGAGATGCCTTATCTATACGAGGAAGGTCCCAAAACAGAAACAAGAATAAGGTTTTGAGTGGGAGATCCAAATCTAGAGGGAGATCTAAATCTCCTGGAAAGTTTGTAAAGGTATGTTGGAAATGCGGAAAGGAAGGGCACTACAAAAAGGACTGCAGATCTAAAGCTCCTGAGAAAGGAAAGGGATCTGATGATGCTCCTTCTGTAGAGGAAAAAACCACCTCGGATGAAGGTGGGGATGTGTATTTGGATTCTTCTTTAAATGCACATGTAGATCATGAGTCATGGTTGATTGACTCAGGTGCATCCTTTGATTTCACTCCCCATCGGGAGTGGTTATGCGAGTATGAGAAATATGATGGTGGTGATGTCTTCCTAGGGGATGATAGGAAGGCAAAAATCATCGGACGTGGAAAGGTCAAGCTGAAGCTGCAAGTTGGAAGGATTAGAACACTTCCTGGTGTTCTGAGTATTCTTGCATTGGCCAGAAATCTAATTTCTGTAAGCAAGATGGATGATGCAGGTGTAAAAACAGTGTTCGAAAAATATGCCTGCAAGATGGTTCGGGGAGCACTGGTATTAATGTGGGGAGTTTGGACTAGAAATATGTACAAGCTACAAGGTAGCACTATTATTGATGGGTGTAATAGTTATGTGGTTCCTGAAAGTGGAGTGGAAAGCCTAGCTATCTCTGGAGAAAAGACCATGCTATGGCATCAAAGGCTTGGACATATTGGAGAGAAGGGCCTTCAGATACTACATAGAAATGGTATGGTAGAAGGTATGTCTAATTGCTCTATGGATTTTGATTTCTGTGAACATTGTGTATATGGGAAGCAGAATCGGGTGAGTTTTCCTTCTAGTGCTAAGAGGGCGAACAAGATATTAGAACTTGTGCACAGTGATGTGTTTGGACCTGTGTCAGTTCCATCACTGGGAAAGTCTGTGTACTATGTTTCATTCATAGATGACTTCTCAAAGAATACATGGATATATTTCTTGAGGAAGAAATCTGAAGTCTTTGACAAATTTAAAGAATTTAAGGCTCTGGTGGAAAACCAGACAGAGAAGAAGATAAAGGCATTGAGGACAGATAATGGTGGGGAGTTCTGCAAGAAGGAATTTGAAGAGTTCTGTAAGAAGTGTGGTATAGCACGGCAGAGGACTACTCCATACACACCTCAGCAAAATGGAGTTGCAGAAAGAATGAACAGAACACTGATGGAAAAGGCAAGAAGCATGCTCAGTGGTACCGGGTTAGGACAAGAATTCTGGGCAGAGGCAGTGGAGACTGCATGTTACTTAGTTAACAGATCACCTTCATCAGCGTTGGAGGATAAGACCCCACATGAGGTATGGAGTGGTAAGAAACCCTCTCTTTCACATCTAAGGGTATTTGGATGTGATGCATATGTACATGTTCCAAAGGAGAAAAGGACCAAGTTGGATAATAAATCTGAAAGGTGCATCTTTATTGGGTACAAGGATGGTTTAAAGGGTTACAAGCTTTGGAACCCAGAAACAAGGAAGGTTGTGTACAGCCGAGATGTGGTGTTTAGAGAAGTGAAAGATGTTGTTAAACATGAGGTCCTACCAAAGGAACCTGAGAAGATAGAGTTTGAGCTAAAGGAGGATGAATCAGACTCTACAACAGAAGAAGACTCAGAAGATGAAGAGCCACAAACTCCAGCTTTGAGAAGATAAGTTCGGGAAAGAAGGCAACCAGAAAGGTATAGTCCATCTGCTTTCTGTTCAGGTTTTGCCTTAACTATAACTGATGATGAACCCAGAACTGTCAGGGAGGCAGTAGATTTAGAGGATGGAAAACTCTGGAAGGAGGCCATGGTTGATGAAATGACATCCTTGCACAAAAACGATGCATGGGATCTGGTGGAGTTGCCGGCTGGAAGGAAGCCCATTGGGAGCAAATGGGTGTTTAAGAAGAAGATGAATGTAGAAGGCAAGGTGGAGAAATACAAAGCTCGGTTTGTAGCGAAAGGTTATTCCCAGGTGCCGGGAATTGATTTTGGTGATATTTTTTCTCCTGTTGCCAAAGTTACTTCTATTAGATTACTTTTATCTGTTGCTGCTGCATTTGATTTTGAGATAGAACAGATGGATGTGAAGACAACATTTATTGCAGAGATTTTAGAAGAGGTCTACATGACTTAGCACAGAGGCTTTATGGTAAAGGTGGATACTTTGAAGAATGTTGCAGTGTGTTGTCCTTGAATAGACTGTGAAGTATGAAAAGGACCACTTGTGTCTGCATAACCAATAGCCTAATAACAACAAAATTGGTACATAGTATCTTAAGTTGTGGTTAGATTAACAGAAAAGAAGTGCAAAAACTGAATCTACTTCATGGAAAGACATTAAGCAGAAAAAATAAGGGTTTGCTCCATATACCAATAGACAAGACAAGAACAATTTTTGAAAGAATTTTTATATTAATGGGGCACCTGGGAGGAAAACAAGAAGGCGTATCCAATTCTCCTCAGTGGGATGGGTTCTTGGTAGTCCTCAGCACTTCAGATCTAAGATTTGTCTCTCTCGTTGATGTAGAAAACCCAATGCAAAGAAAGGAGCTCAATGGGAGCTCACACAGCAAATGATGGAAAAATGGGACCAAGTGTATAGATCCAGAGTGATCTAATAGGCAACAAAAGGTGAAGAATGGTAGGAAAAGCCCTCCTATTTATAACAAAATATTGGGTCATTCTAGATCTTGGTGCATGGGTTAACCAGATCTAGATCCACTTTTTATGGAATATTTTAGTATATTTGTTGGAGGGAAAAGGTATTTGACTTGGGTCAAATCCCTTAATTTGTCAAAAATAAATAAATAAATGATTTATTTATCTTTTTAAGGAAGCGGTTAGAAGATAATCAAATAAATAATGATTTATTTAATTATTTAAGGAAGTGGTTGAAAGATAATTAAATAAATATTGATTTATTTAATTATTTGTGGGTGATTTGGTCATATTTAACAAGGAATATTATCTAAATAAGGTTTAAATAATTATTCCTAGAAAATAATAAGATAAATAAGGGTTTATCTAATTAATTTCTCTGATTTTGGGTTAAACATGACTGGGAATAATAATTAAATTATAGTTTAATTAATTATTCCATGAGGAAAATCAAACAAATATAGGTTTGTTTAATATTTCCTTTTGGGGTTTCCTATTTTAACATAGTGAAAGCAGTTTTACTTAGGGTAAAACTGGTCTTACATGGTGTACTTGGGTCTATCTAATGATAAAAGGTTAGATGACCAAAAATGGTGTAACAAGGTGCAGCCCAGCAGAAGTGTGAGCACTCAGAAGTTCTCGTGGTGTAGAGAAACAATGGGTGTTGAAGAATTGGCCCAATGACTAAGCTCTCCTGTGGCCCCCTGTGGAAAGAAAACAACAAGTGGGAGAATGTTGGGTATGTGTTATATTCTTTCCACGACTAGCTCGACGCGATGTACGTTGCGCCGGGTGCAGCAGGGGGGTCACAGGGGGGGTGGCAGCCCCCCTGTTGAGGTCCGGGGCAGCGCCCCAGCGAATTTTTTTTTGGTGTGCGGACCCACTCATAGGCGCACCCACTCATGTTTCGTGCATGAGTTTGCACATGGTTTTGAGGTACGATGGTTTTCGGCCCCTGGTATTTTGTAGATCCGGTCAAGGGAACTACGGTTATGTTCTAATCCAGGGTTAATGGATTGGGGTTTATGTATGCTTCGACATGTATATATATGTGTTGTAACACTAAAAGGAATATAATGAAAAATCAAGCTAGTCGTCCCGATTTGAGATCCAGGGGAAAATCTCTGTGTTTATCTGTTTTATGTTTTATGCTCTCGCTATTGTTTATTTTCTGTTATAAGATTCATGTGTAGATAATTTCTTTTCAGGGTTAAAACCTACAATGTAATGACCATAAACACCACAATATGAGCAAGGTTTGTTCGTGCGAATAAGCCTGTCTTGCTTGGGCTGAGTGTCCTGTTGCTAGTTGGCAATGTTAGGAGAATTATTTTGAGGATTAGGTCTAGGATTACCGAGAGAAGATTGATTTTGAGTGCCTTTCCTCTTATTTTTGGAAGGAGGAGGATTAGTCGCGCCCGATTGTGCATACACCTGCCCCTAGGGGGGCGGTGGCTGCTGTTGCGGGGGTTGAGAAGGCAAGGGAGGCGGAGGTGCTCATGCTGGAGGAGCTGGAGCACCAAGCTGTGGATACGGATAATAAGGAGGTTGGGTAACATTGTGGTAAACAAGAGGTTGGGCAAAAGGAGGAGGCATGCCATATCCTGGATACATGCTACCGGGAGGGGGAAAAGTGCAGGAGGTGGTGGCCCCCCCTGAGGAAAACCATAACCCATGGGAGGCTGATCGTATGGATGAGAGAGAGCTCCAACGATACCTTCAGTGACATGAGATGCCCCCGGTGCGTTGGCACCATCGGGTCTAGGAAGATCAGGTAGAACGGTATAAACATAACCTGACTGAACATAGATCAGGTCATATTTTAACGCAATTTGGAGAACGACTTCTTTGGTTTGAGGGAAATGCAATGCGACATCCTTGCCGATAGTAGGCAAGAGAGATCTAAGGAATCAGTCCATGTAGACACGGTCTTCGAAGGTAGGGGCTTGACATAGGCTCTTTATTCTCCGCCATTCTTGGACATGATCGGATAGGCGGGTCGTAGATGATTGAAGAAAAAAATTCGAAAGTTCGGTACCAGTGTCATAACGAAGGGGAAGCTGGAAATAAGACAAAAATGCCCAAGCAAGAGTCGCAGAGGTGGTATGAGAGGATGAGGCTTGATAAAAATACCCACCTAGAAGCTTCAAGTGTAAGCGTATGTTGGAATAACCAAATATGGAAAGAGTCATCGGTAATGGAGTTAGATGAACACCACATGTGGAAAGATCGAACATGATTCGTAGGATCTTCTCCAGAAAGGCCTTCAAACTTGGGGATGTCAGAAGGGAGCTTGGTTGGCATAGCAGGCCAACTAGCATCATGGTGTATAGGGTCATTAATTAATTGGTTGAAATCAGGAAGACTGAGGCTTGCCATATAGGGGAGCAAGGGAGCAACCATAGTAGTTCCTGTTGTGGTCCCACTAGTAGTATTCCCAACATTAGGGCCGAGGCTACCACCAGTGGTAGGTCCTGAACATGACATGGTGAAGGTGACAGGAGGAGAACCGGGAGTGGAACCAGAAGGAGAACCCAATGAACCAGAAGAGGAGTCGGAGTGCAGACTAGGTGGAGGACTAACTCAAATCCTACGCGGAGGAGTAAGTCTTCCTACTGGAAACTGAGGATGAAGGCCAATAAATCTTCAGGATAAATGCCTTGGTGACGCAATGATGACGACACAAACACAAAACAAAGGGAAGAGAGACCAACAAGGGTGGAGAGGTGCAGGATCAACCGATTACAATGTTGAAACAAGGGCAGAGAGGTGCATGATCAATTGATTTCAATATTAAAGTCTTTGCTTGGCGGTGTTAACCAAGCTCTTCTTCACTTAGGGCGTGTGTGTAAATTTTAATTTTTAAACCTAGACGTTTGTAGAGAAAAGAAAAAATGTGTTGTATAACTGTAAATAAACCTACAGATAAAAGTATTTGAAACTTAAATAATAGCAAATAAACATCTAATAATGCAATAATATAAACCCAAGGAGGCGGGCCTCTCAACAAGTAGTCTATAGGTGGGAAAAAAACTAGTCAAAACACACCAAACTAGCCAATAGATCTAAGGTTGGGAGGGACAGGGATCTAAAGGTCATATCTGCCAGAAATAGGTGCAGATAAATAACAAAAAATCAGAGGAAAAATTGTTGTAAATGAGGTGGCGAAAGGCTATCTCCTGGAAGGAAATGGAGTGGACCCTAGAGGAAAACCAAAATAAAACTAAAGGAGGTGATTTTGATGGATAAATAGCCAATCTAAAGTGGATCTGAAGGTGAGGTATCAGATCTGAAAAAATGGCTGAACACTCTGAAAATTTCAGACAACTTGCAGTAGCTAAAACTCTTCCACAAAGTGTGGAGGGTACTGAAGCCCAAGAGGGCTAGGTTCCCACTTAGATGAGTAAAACAGAACAAGTATAGGTCTAAAACAGGCGGAGACGGAGGTCAGACAACCCTGAACAGAGGCCTAGACAAACCTAGAAAACTTTAAGAAAAACTCCCACAAAAAGTCTAGGTCGCTGTTTCTGACCTGTTTCTTGTTGATGTCACAGATTTTGGGCAGTTGTTTGCATCCTGAAGCTCCATGTCATAGGTTTAGGGCCAAAAAGTGTGACCTGCACATTCGGTGCTCTCAAGAGCAGGTTTCAGCAGAATATGTCATCTCAACTGCGGCTGATATCTGTCACCTATGCAATAGGTCCGAAAACACACGAAAGTTAGAATTTTTAATGTTTTGGGGTTTTATAGGTTAAAAAAAACATCAAGAAAAGAAAAACAAGAAGCTGAAGATAAATCCTAAGGTTTGAAGTAGTTGGATATGCAGGGATCTGAAAAACGACAGCGGTCGTAATCGTAAACCCGTGTGGAGGCGCCAGTTATTAGTATGAATCTTAATCGCAAGTGTATGAAAAAGGATCACTTTAGCTGTGCATAAAAAACAACCCTAACAGCAAAGATGGCTGCTAATATCTTCAGATCTGCAATTAGGTGATCAAGATAAAAGCTGCAAAAATCTAGATCTATGCATCAAAAGACATTAAGCAGTAAATAAAAACAAGAGTTTCTCCATGCATCCAATAGACAAGGCATGAATATGTTGAATGAATTTTGTATTAATGGCACCTGGGAGGAAAACATAGAGGGATGTTACCAGTTCTTCTCAATGGGATGGTTTCTTGTAAGTCCTCAACACTTCAAATCTAAAATTCCTCTCTCTTAATGGTGTAGAAAACCCAGACAAAAATGGAACTCAAAGGGAGCTCACAAGCAAAAAGATAGAAAAATATGACAATGATGGTGGATCAAAGTCAGATCAAAACTATAGATCCAAAGTGATCTTTAGGCAACAAAAGGTAGTGAATGAATGGAAAAAACCTTCTATTTATAACAAAATATTGAGTTAGTCTAGATATTGGTGCATAATTAAAATATTATTAATCAAATCAAGATCCAACTTTTATGGAATATTTTATTATATTTGTTGGAGGGAAAAAGAATTTGACTTGAATCTAATCCCTTTATTTGTAAATAATAAATAAATAAATGATTTTTTATTAGTTTAAGGATGTGGTTGAGTAATAATTAAATAAATAATGATTTATTTAACTATTTATGAGTGATTTAGTCAAATTTAACAAGGAATATTATTTAAATAAGGTTTAAATAATTATTCCTAGAAAATAATAAGATAAATAATAATTTATCTAATTAATTTTCTTGTTTTGGGTTAAGTATGACCATGAATATTATTTAAACTGTTGTTTAACTAATTATTCCTTGATGAAAATCAAACAAATGTAGATTTATTTAATATTTCCTCATGGGGTTTCTTGTTTAGACCATAAACAACTTAATAAAAGTGTTTTACTAAGTTATTTTTCATAATGAAAGCAATTTTAATTAGGGTAAAATTGGTCTTACATGGTGTACTTAGGTCCATCTAATAGTAACAGGTTAGATGACCAAAAAATGGTGTAATAGCAAGTGTCAACTCATCGCTTATGACTGCAAAGAAAGAAGGTGAAGGAGAAGGAAGGGTGACCTTTTAGGATACTTGTGGTGCTAACAAGGTACAAAGTAGTTACAGATTATGTTCATGATTTTGGTGGACCAAAAGCTCCTCAGTGGGGAGGAATGATCTAGGTGGCTCCAGACACACTCAGAGGTCAAAGAGGGGTGATGATAGGTCAAAATTAAAAGTGGTCATATTGCTCTCGAACCAGGTCCAGATGGAAGTTCTTGTCCCCTTGATTCCAACAGTGTGAATGAACCTCGATTCCGAGCTCATATAGAGAAGTTAGAGCCGGTCAAATTTTTGGTAAAAGTGGGCAGTGGGCCAGGATTAATTGTCCTACAAATTGACCGAGGACAGGGCAAGGAACTTGGCTCCCGAAAATGGGTGAAATTGTTTCCTAGTTAAAACACCCAATGACCCTTATTTTTCAGAAATTTTGATAATGACCAATGTGGTCTAATATATATGAAAATTATTAAAAAAAATGGAGTGGCGGGTCACCACGCCCGCCACCCCTAGACCATTTATATATATTAAAACAAAATAGGGTGGCGGGTTGTGACCCCCACCACACCCTTCTCTATCCATTTAACAACATGTGATATCGAGGTCGGGGCCTGCGGGAGACATGTGACCCCGCCCCACGGCCCAAAACCATGTTAGAATGGTTATATAACTCTGCCGCCACATATGCCATATGACAATGCCAGTGGGATTTGAACCCACTGCTGGCAATTCAACTGGCCCCGCCCATGCGGAAGTCCCAAAGCCATCCAATGGAACCTTAACCATACGCTCCAAAAACTTAATGCAATGGTTATATGCTAAACCATATTTAAAAAAAAAAAAAACCAAAAATGTCGACGTAAACGAATGCCAAATAGTGTTAACTGCTGACAGTTGTAACCACAAGAGAAAATAATTGTAACACGCTTCAGTCCATGTTGGGAGGTCAATGAGGATGGAACCCTTGACCTACCCGGCTCAAGCCATCCACCTTAACCAGTGCGCCAGAGTGGCACATTTGAAAACTCTTCCACCAACAAAATATTTAAACCCTATTTCACATTCGACCGGGGGGGGGGGGGATATGGAAGAGTGTCGAGCATCAGAGCGAACAGGCAACAAACTGGAGAAACCATGATAGAGTGGTCGAGGCGGAACCTTGCTTAGACAAAGAGGTAGTGGAACCATGAACTGAATAATTTTCCCAATGAGGTAAAAATTCATTTTTTCAGAATGGTGTCAAATGTATAGTCAAATTTCATGAAAGAAATGGTGATATTACTCAAAACCCATGGAGCGAAAGCTTTGGAGAATCGTGGGATAATCTAAAAGATTCATGTAGGCCCAGATTTTGACAACGTCGGAATTCTACAAATGGGTAGTCAATTTTACACCACTCGATGATAGAAATTCAATGGTGCAGTTAGTTTTTTCAGCTGAGCCTTCCATTTTGTTTCCAACTTCAGAAGTGAAGGTACATGAATCAGTCATGTGCGTTTTCCTTTCATTATTGCTGAGATGATGTATCACTTTTGAGATCTCTGTTTGATGTTATGTTGTGGGATCATTATTGCCACATTTATGTGATATGTATTTAGATTTTCATGCTATGTGTTTTTTTTAGATCCCTATGTAACTATGTTAAAGGGATACTCATTGCTACATTGTGCGAACTCTTATTAGTTTGTCATGTTGAGAGGAAGCTTTCTTGAGTGAAAGTTCCTGTAAGTGGAATGTCTCATGGAGAGACAATCCACTCTGTTTGAGGACTTACGACCTTGTTATGACAAAGTGTTATCCATGTACATCATCATCTCTTAACAAAATTATATGAAGCGACCTACACCATCTTGACATTGGGCCTGGAGACGTAGCCCACACTAGGTGAACTTAATTATCAAATGTCTTGTGTTCTTGTGTTGCTAATTGTCACCACGTTTCCTCTTTCTTAAAGCATGCATATGTATTCTTTTATTCTCTTTTAAAATGCAATTCTAACAAGAGCATAGAAGCAAAATATCATGTGTAAATCCGATAGTTGACGAACTGGGATCAGGTATGATTGTTAATATCGAAGATAGACCTGGATTAGGTATGATTTTTAATGCCAAAAATTTTAACGACATGTTAATTTAATCCAAAAATATTAGCCATGCCAATTTCATCTATGATAACAATTACTTGGAGAAGGTTTCTTCATATAATTATTTCGATATTGGTATTCATCATCGATTCAAATGGAATTATGGCATTGAGAAAAGGATTATTGGCGGCTGGAAAGCTTATTATGAGCTTGGAAACAGTTACAAGAAGACTAATATTTGGGTCTAGAGTAAAATTTTTTTTTCTCTTTGAGATTCTCGTCACCCCTATTAATTTATATGGATGTGAGGTTTGGGGTTGTAGTATATACAGAGAATCGTGGAGGAAGGTAGAACTAGTCCAAAATAAATGTATAACCTACAACCTCAAGATTAAAGTTAATCATCTCTATCCTATCCCCTTTATTGAATCTAGCCTTTCCCCCATTGAAATAATGGCTATGATTCATTATCTGATGTACAAGAATAATCTTTACAACATGGAAACCAAGAGGTTCCCCAAAATTTCTTCTAACTCTATCCGTAACCCCCACCTCCGACTCAAGAGGGGTTGCCATAAGGAAGCCCAGTCTTGGCTTGACTATTGAGGGTTAAAGGAGGAAATAATATTGGATAATAAAGATAATATTAAAAATTCTATTACTTCCAAATTTAAGGACAAATTATGGGATGATAAGGAACTAGAGGGGGAAAGGAAACAAAGTTATAAGGAGGTTATCAACCCCACTCTCACTAACCAAAATTATCTCTCTATCTTGGTCAGTTCTAAGAAGAGAATGAACATGCGATAAAGACAAGAACTAACTCCCATGAGCTTCGAAGTGAAACTTAGCGTTGGTCTATTATGAAAACATCTTAGGATAAAAGAATATGTCAATTGTGTGATTCTAAGAGGATGAAGATGAAAATCCCTTTATCAAGGATTTTCTAGCTCTTACTCATGAGTGACTCATTACAAAGGCTCTCATGAGTGGCTCTTTACAAAGGCTCTCACATAAGCGAAATTTACCAAACTTCGATCTATGCTTGGAGTTAGGGAAAGTTATCATTAAGGGGAGATAGGCTCTAATGCCTCCTTCCTTCTCCTATCATGACACCTTTGTAAATCCTTCAATCCTATCCCAAGTTGTTCTTAAAGGGGGATGTTAGGATATTCCGACACATAGGAAATAGTTAAGTATAACTTGGTCTAGCGTAGATTTAGGTAAAGTGTGTTTATTTACTGTGTACATTTGTAACTTATAATCTAAGGGCACGATATGTAGTGATTTGATAGTTCATTCTCTCTTTGGTATTAATGACACTTCATATGTGGCTTAAGACCCAATTGGTCCATGATATCTATTTAAAGAGCATGGAGGGTCATTTTTCCAATGACTATTTATGAGAGAAGCTTATGAAAATTTTCTTTATTTATATTAATAAATTTCCTAAAGTGGTCATGTTGGCTCAGGCCGTGGATTGTTTCCCTCTTTGAGGGTTTTAACCACGTCAAATATTGATGTACTAATCTGTGATTTTTTTTTGAGCGGTTACCTTTGGTATTTGATCTAAGGAACTTACCCTGTAAATTCCTACAATCCAAAGACACTATGAAACACTTCTTGTCACACATCTATGTCAATTTTTGGTTGGTTATATCCAACATTAGTGATAGATACCATAAGTTCTTTTCCACCCTTTAGCAATCTCTTTAGGATATTTTAGAGATAATAATTAAAATATATACAACATTGCATATTTAGGCTACTACAAAAACTAAATTTGTTAATTAAACTCTTCTCTAGATACTCAAAATTTACAATCACAAGCATTGTGATTCTTGGGATGAGAACCTTACATTTATATAACACAATTACAATTGTGCTCAACATAATGTGGCATAATGAATATCATTTAAGGTTTTCTTTAGATTCAAACATATAACAATTATGAAAATTTTCTACCAGCAACTTCCCCTATTATAGGATTTTTTGTATCCACACATAAAGAAAGTGAAAAAGTTATCAACTTCATTCAGAACATACAAAATCATTCATAGATAATTTTATGCACTTCTATGATACACCTCCATAAAGAGAAAAAAATAACATGCACAAAGTTTCAATTGGGATTGATGTCTTCACTCATATTTTTAAGAATGGATTCAAAGGCCTTCATCAAAATATCGAGGCACTAGGATATGTTCCATACTATAACTGAGTAATATTATGACAATGCATTAACACTAAATAGTACCCATACCTTGGCATGCACCAAAATTTCAATGTAGAGGTCTTATAACCTTATGATGCTTTAATACTTTAGTAAAGGGCAAGTCAGTATAGCAAGATCATCAGTTACTATTAATATTGATTTTAGTACAATGTCGGTTCCTTATAACCAATTCATTGATTTATCAACATGCCATACATATAATAGAGCTATTAAGCTCTTCCAATTTTTCAAGTCAAATAAATTTCTTAAATAGGTCGAATATTTCCCACATGAATAAGTGATAGAATTTTTGTAGCTTAGTAGAAATTATTTTAATTTTTTTTCTTCAACATCCAATATCATCCCAATGGTTGTTACCACAACTACCTCCTACATAATAAGGACCATTTAATATTTGGGAGGATCTTGATTTGGGCCTTAACTCCTTTCTAGGTTGTAACAACCCCTTCTTATTTCCTAATGTGTTGGAGAATGCACCCTCTTTATATTTTATCATGCTCATTTCAAGCTTTAAAAACTCTTTCCTCTTTTAGTGCTTGTGCCTATTAACAATTTCACTACTTACATTTAATCTACAACGTGCCATCAATCTACATCAATATTTGATCCATATATCAATTCCAATGCATCAACATGAATTTTATCATACTATATCAGCTCTAGATTCTTTGACCATTGCAACATAATCTTAAAGTTAAAGAAATTAACATGCCTATAATTTATGATGATTAAAGTTTCTCGATATTTCACTGACTATATAAAAACACTCATTGATTTGCAAGAATTTCATTAACTTGTTATCTCTTGATCGATATTTTTAGTGTCTCATTAATGGAGGGCTTATCTCTTTAATCATGTTTATCAAATCCATCTCTTTTTGGTTCCATATTTTTTGGTTTCATTCACTTAGTGCATTGATATCCCTCACAATTATTTCCATATTTCAAGCCACGATGATTTGTTTACATATATTTCAATTGCATCACTCTTTCTAACTCATTATTTTCTACCAAGAATATATAAACAATTCATCCAATTATATGTGTTAGATTTGTTATGTGTTTGGGCTTTCCCCTCTATTAATTTCATGTGTATGTTTGTGTCTTATTATGTCTTACTTAATTTTCTTAAGTAAAATGAAAGCATTGTAAAATTAAGTTTGAATATACTATGATGTCATATCACTACCTTTTTCAATCACAAAATTGATTCATACTTTCAGTGCCCTGGCCTAGCCTTCCTACTTTAAGGTACTTATGAGTGAATTAATGTAAAAGGCCATATTTGAATAATGCCCATTACGTAGTTATTGGGTGGTTTTTCAAAGTAAAAGGGTCATATTTATTAAACAATTCCCACTATTTAGTTGGTACTCATTAAATATAATGGAATCACAATTGGTCATGGTTTTTCTAGTGAGAATTATTTATATAGGTACAAGGATATGGAATGTTTTTCCAAGTATTGTTATTATGTTGGAGCTATGCTCAATTAGATTATGACCCTCAGAGAGGCCCATGAACATTTATCTCTATTTATATTATCAATATAAGGGTTATTATACATGTTCAATACCATTGTTTCTTCTATTTACTCTTTTGAAGCTTATATTTCCTTGGATATTGCTCGTAATTTATTTTTTATGTTGATTGAGTACACTGCAAGTATTATCATATCTATTTCATGTTCTAGCACTCGCCAAAATTTTCGAGCTTTCTTTTAGGCTAGAGAATATATATAACATCTTTAAACATAACTATTTATTTTTCAACCCATAAAAGTACAACTAGGAAGCATACATATAAGGAATACACGTGGAGCACATGGTTGGACACCCTTGTACACCTTCATTGGTAATTGACGAGTAGTGTTGGATAAGATAAAATATATATACTTATTCAATATTACACATATCTCTAGTTATATAAGAATCCTCTTAGGTGCACTTGAAACCATATTTACATCAACCTCTTGATAAATTTTTTGTTATAGTACACCAAGACCAATACTTAGGGATATTTCTCTCATCTACCAAGGAATTGAGTAGTATAGTTAAGGGTATGGTCTATAATCCTTGGTAAGTGTTGTGAAATATTCAACCAAGTATTATTTTTGAAACCCTTATATATGTTATAAAGATATAGTTCTTGAAACTTTACTCTTGGAACTTTGAAAACCCAATCATTTACAACAAAAATAATGAAAACTACAATCTTCTATAATATTAGGAATTTGTTAATTTTAGCATAATAATACTAAAATGGGAGTAATAATTTAGCAAGAGTAAGTTTAGTGGACTTGGAAATACAATTGCAAGAGAGATATCCAAAAATAATCCTTGGGTGTTGTTAATCGCATTGTATAGTTCTTATGTAGCCCTTTTGGTGGACCCAACCCTAAAAGGAAAATTTTAAGGATCCAAACTTATAAAATTTAGTGAATTTTATTAATTATTAATATGAAAATGATAACATGTATAGATATTTTTTTGTTAAAAAAATCAAATTATAAGTATTCTATATCATTTCTAGAAAAATTGGTGATTTTTTGAGTAAAATTCCTTCATCCTATAAAATTAGGGCAAATCTTTAAAAAAAAAACGAAAAATGGATCATCATTTTTTTGAATAAATTATGAAACTATATAGTCCATGAGTGAATTTATCCCATAAAATTTCCTTGCAGCCATATGATCGAGGGAGATATATTGTTTAAATATGGTTGTCAATGATGTCAACCCAAGAAACACTGAAAGATACCTCACCTTTGCTGACCAAAATGAAATGGAAAATCAGGGTTTGCTGAGTCAAGATCAATTTTATTGGATTCTCCTCATCATGTCGATTTTGACAGTTTTTGGCATGTCATGAGGTCCCTCGTGATTTTAGATCTATGCTCATTCAAAGATGAAGCCCCACCTTTTGGTAAAAAGGCCCAAATAAATGGATCATGTGTTATTCTATCATTGGCCAAGATCATGAAAGATATTCATTAAAAATATTAAATCAAGTATTTCTATGGAAAAAATGTTTCTTGTGAAGGGTTTCAAAATTTAAGTTAAAATTAAAATACAAGTGGGCCTAATTCAAGGAACGGGTGTTTAACACCAAAGTTTTGGATACAAAATAAATTTTAAATTTAAATTTTATAATGAATTTTCCCTCCTAAATGCAATTTAGATTCCCTCAATGACTTCTCCTCAAAAACTATATAAAAGGCATCGATCTACCACACTTTGGCAGGTAATCCAATGTTGATCAAGCTCTGAAAGTTTCTGTGGTTAGGGTAGTGTTGATCAATATTGAAGGAGGTTGAAATAATTTCAGAATGGTTATGGTTTCTCATTGTTTTTGGGCTAAGGTTTTTGTTGGGTTATACTCATCTATTTTCATCAAAAAAAATTGTGGTTCTTATGCAATATTAGGGATTAGTTAAGGAGATTGACAATGAGTGAAGTTAGTTTGTTTGCATAGCTTGGTACAGGGTTGCGGTGGGAATCCACGATCATTTGGCCTTCTCTTTGAAGAAGATCTAGGATTTTTTGAAGATTATCTAGATCCTTTTGAAGTGTAATCTATTTGATCCCTAAACAAACATAATTTTATGGAAGTCGAGAGCTAGATTGATGTAAAGATCTAGTGTGAATTGATAATTGATTTGGTGAAGGTTTTTTGGATTTGTTTGCACACGCCATCTCATATTTCTATGCCTTATTTTGTGCAGAATTAGCCTCTCATAGGGACAATTAGGTGATGTCTTGAAGCTAAACTTTCAAGAGAACTATAAAATAGATATGTATATTATATATTGAAGGATTTTTCAACCTCCTTTGCACACCAAACAAAGGTATATTTTTTTCATATATATTAAGGAGGAATTCATGTGTGATTGTTGAGAGATAATTCTTATGGATTAACATCGGATTCAATAGAAAATTGTGAGCTCGTTAGAGGCTAATTTGAAGTCTGTTGTAGCCCTAACAAGAGACGTTAATTCATTGAGCAACTTCATGAGGATTTGTGTGACGTCTTGGCATGATTTTTGACTCTATAATTTAATGTAGACCTTGTCCCAATACTGTAGACAATTGGAGAAGTTTGATCTTATAAAATAGTTGGAGACCTAAAAACATCTTGATCCTGCATACTTAAATATTAACTGTATTGTTGAGGGTTTGTACTGAGGTATAAATTGTGTTTCATAACTACACTTAACTTTGGAAAATTTGAATATTGTAGCATAGGTAAATTGATAAAGTCTAAGGGTTTGAAATTAACAACACAGATATATTTGATCATGACAATTATCTGAAATATTGGTTTGAAGCATTTATGTTTGGGTTTCAATTGGGTTTTAGTATTACCTATGTAGAAGCATCTTTGGGATCATCTACTTGAGACCCACAAGTTGAAGAGATCACCACACTAGCATACATATATTGCTTCAATAAATTTTTGGAGACATATTTAGGGCATAAACTGATCAAGAATAATATAGATAAATTTGTTTAGTATTGAAGTAGTCTAGCTTCATTTCCATTATAATTATACAAGGAGTATGGCATAAAGGTTTTTCATTTTCATCAGTTGGAGAATGTTATTTTTGTAGTAAGGATTTCATCGTCATATCATTTTTTAGCAGTATAGTTTGTTTGGAAGTAATGGTTCGACTCAATATAATTGTAAGTGGGTCATTTTCGCTGGTACCGGAGCCCATAGTAGCTTGTCTATTTTATTACCATTTCCATAGAGGTTGGGTGGTGTGAGGTATGAGATTGAATTTTTAATATTCCTACTTAGCTTAAGCTAAGAGGAATATTCATTTTTGTTTTACTTTCTGTTGCATGAATAAATGAATAAAGGAGGACATGTAAAACTCCTAAAAATACTGAATAAATCAATGCCCATGTGAACACAGATAAATCAGGGCCATGTAAATAATCACTTGCAGGTGTGAAAGGGGTTTGAGCTGTGAGACTGGGTCAACCTTGACCAAATATACAGTGCTGTCTAGGTTCAATG
Organism: Pinus albicaulis; assembly: GCA_034641835.2. Taxonomy (NCBI): domain Eukaryota; kingdom Viridiplantae; phylum Streptophyta; class Pinopsida; order Pinales; family Pinaceae; genus Pinus; species Pinus albicaulis. The sequence goes on along the minus strand of CM076569.1, from coordinate 178,538,691 downwards.
TATCTCCTAAAGGGACAATGCAATTTTAGAAGGAGGCCCCTCATGTGAAAAGAGCTAACTCATCAAGGTGGTTTAGGGTTTGCAAAGGCTCTCATCTTATAAAAGGAAAGGGAAGGCAGCAAGAGAAGGTTGTTGATTGATCATATTTCTGAGTATCTTGTCTATTTAAAAAAATACTATTCTCTGTTGTTTACTGGAGGATTGTGCTTAGAGTTCCTATGCAAGGATTTCACCTCTTCCTTTGAGGATTCTTGGAGGAGTATTTGCTGAATTGATCCACTATTAGGCTTGAGGCCAAGCTCTACTTAAAATTGCAGTGTTGATCCATCGAGGGTTTTGCTGCTCTTGCAAGCTGCAACAAGTGGGATTCTAGATCTGCAAAGATCTAGTTTGTTTTGGGAGCCTCTTTCATGGAGTGTGTCTTTTAACCTCCTGGAAGAGTGCCTCTCCTGTTTACACTTCAGATCTGTAACTTGGCAATGGCCATCCATGTCATTTTGAGCTACAACGATGTTTCCATTGATGGACTATGTTATTTTTATATGAGGTTCTTTATGGTGTTTTGATTCCAGTTTGGATCAGAGATATCTAGTGCTGGGCTTTGCCTTTCACTTTGGTGATCCATGGATTAGCTTTCTGATCCATGTTCTATTTAGATATGATATTTTATAATGTAATGTTATATTCAGAAATTACTACAACATTTTACAGATCTGCAACTTGTATCTCATATCTACTCTTATTTATGCATGATTTGGTCAAAACCCCAAGGGGATCTTGTAAAGAAAACTATCTAGTTTCCAGATCTGAAATAGATCTGATGTTTTGTCCACAGATCTGTCCTAGATATGAGTTATAATATGCAGCTGCTGCAACTCCTGAAAATAATTCTATTGAACCATATATATATATATATATATGGTGTAGCTCTCTTTTCTAAAGATATCTTGCTCTCTTGTCTCATGTAATCTACTGTATATTGAAAGAGCTTCACTTTACTTCTGATTTTCTACTGTAAATTCATTTATTAATAAAATTTGATGGCCTCCTGCTCATATTGTCCAGGACTGCGTTATTCTTGAAGCAGTTTGTTGTGCATAGCTGCAGCCCCTCTTGTAGGGTGTTTCCCAGCTAGACTAGGTTGTGGGAGATCTGTTTACCACACTTAGTTTGATTTTTTTTTGCTCCCCTTTTGGATTTAGACTCTAGATCTGCTGATCTAAGGGATCCAAGGGTTGAAAAATAATTTCTTTACATCAATCTCCCAAGGAGTGCGTTATTTTTCCAAGCCTGTTGTGCAATCCCAATTTTGGAACATTATAGAAGTCCCCTTTAGGTTGTAGCCTGAAAAAACTTCAGGGTGGTAGGGTCGTGCTAGGGAAAGTTAGAGATTGTAGGGTATTGGAGCATCCTATCAGTGGTAGATAATAAACCATGGCATTGGAGCATCCTTATAGTTGTAGCTAGAAAAATTTAATATTTTTCTATAGTGTTATGGATTTGGAGCTTCCCTTTTAATTTGGAGTTGAAGCATGTTATGCATTAGCACTGCAATTTTTCCAAATATTTTCAAATTCTGGTCATCATTCTCCAAGGAATCAATTTTCCTTTTCAGTTTGATTATAAGATGAATGTAATATCCCAAAATAAGGAAATTCTACAACAATAAGAACACCTTAAGATGTTCCAAAGTTGGAGATCCAGAAATACTTGAAAAAAATAATGTAAGTTGTGTCAATTTACTTATTAAATGTGTTTTAAACAAATTTCCATCATATTAGGAGCATATTAACAAAACTATATCTCCATATGTTATCTCCAAGTGGGGAAAAACAGTCATCTGGACCATAAAAATGCTATTTCAAAAAAATAATGCTATATCTGTAAGAAATGGGACTTGTATCCCTTATTTCATGCAATATAAATCTCATATATAGAATGGGAGCTGGAACAAATAATTCTAGTCAAGTTAAACAAATCTCCCGGTTCTTATATGGCTTAAAAACACTGAAAATCCATGACTTAACCCATACAGAAAACTATGAAGCAAGCACAGTGTGATTAAAAGAGGGTTTCTATAGAAATATGTTATAGAAAATAGATATGGAGTTTATTTAGCTAAATCAGAAAGAAAAACAGAGATCTAGACTCTTTTATACAATGTAAAGATAACCCGGCAAGGGTTTCATGAAAGTACAAGTACAAAAAGAGTAGATCTGAATATTCAGCTCTAAAAAATGCAGTATGACTGAAACATTACAGAAATATATCTGAATAATACAAAGAGGGATGATAATCCCTTCTACTATCTTTCCAGGATAGGGGTTGGTCCTTTCCCTAGGAAACTAGCTCAAATTCAGGGGCTGAAACCATGCTGCAGCAACTCTATGCAAAAAAGACGCAGTTAATGCAAGGGACTACGCTGTAGGAGATGAGTAATACTTTTTCCTACTTCCAAGATGTGAAATAAGCCCAAAAACCTTCCTAGATGATCTCTCAAGAGAAGGAATGCACCCTCTACTGAGAAACAGATCCGAAAGTGGTGTTATCAAACCTCCACTGCAACACCCTGCAACACAACAATATTCTGCTACAGAAATAACACTGAGGCTGATGAATGGTGCTTGGCCTCAAGCCTAGATGTGGATCAATACAAAACAGAGCTCTCCCAAGAGGCCTCTCAAGGGAAGAGGTGGGATTCCTGCTCGGGAACACCCTGTGCTAAACAGCACTGCAACCCTGCTAAACAACAAGAGGAAGCAAAGTCTCAATATACCAAAGAAGATAATAATTGAAAAATGAATAAAAATGGCTACCCTCCTCTCCATATATAGAAATTTCACCTCTCCACAATGGGTCCCATCCATATGTGCCACCAAGCTCATGCAAGTTGTTCTCCATTAAAACTGCGCAATCCATCAAGGAGATACAATGTATCTAGACAGTGCATGTGGACTTGGTCAAATATGACTGAATCAATATGATCCAATCCTGTTCACACCTATAGGTGCTTAATCCAGCTGCTTATTCTTCCTCTTTTCACATGAGGAATGTTATTCTTCCTTCTAAATAGGTTAATGGTCCTCCCTACCCATTTTATTCATCTACCTAGAGATAATGCTAACTATAATGTTCCTTTTAGCTTGAGGCTAAAATTTGGGAACATTACAGTCCTCCCCTCCAAAATGTTGCTTGTCCTCAAGCAACTGTATAGGGAGAGAAAAATTCCTCCCCTTCTCCTCTTTTGGCCTCCTCATCAATATTCCCCACCACTACACAAGATAATCTACAACAAATCTGCCCTCAAATGTTTACTCCCAAAGATGCATAACCAAATGGCTCACATCATGAAAAGGTGGAAGGTGTAAGTGGAAACCTTCTTGTTGTCCCATGGCCTTTTAAAGGTAGGGGTGATGATACACATGTGAATCTCATTCCCAATGAGTGACCCTCTCACCCATGCTATCATCCAAATGAAATGAGCCATTCTAGGTAGCTCATCAAAGAAATCTGCAACCCCAGGTTTATGCAATGTGTTGGGGCTGAATGGAGAGTTTATATTTTCCCATCCAAGTAGTTTCTCTCTCCATTTATGGTAAGTATGGGGGGGTTGCAGATATTGGGCTGAAATTTCATGGCCTTCAAAAATGGCCCAAGCTACCCCACAAGATAAGTCAACCATGAAGTGCCTCCTCCAAGAACGCAAGTTCTCCCAATGGCTCCTCCTATATGAAGGAAAGAGGTGTGATGTGGCAATCATGGTGTGCCCATTGTTTCTCCTAAAACATACATGTAAAATAAGGAGAATCATACTCCCAATGGGCATCTCCAACTCATATCCCACTCTCCAAACAAAGCTTCCCATGAACATAAAATTATTAGCAATACATGGAAGCAAAAACCAATAAAAACAAGTTTCCATGTGACAACTGGAAAGTGGATCATAGTTCCTCACATGGAACCAGCGCAATGCATCCCATGCCTACCTCAAAACAAATTACAACAAGTTCTTTCCCAACCACTCTTTTGCTGCCACAGTCATCTCATAATATGGAATCATGAATATATAATTTGGTGCCAATGGTGCACACCAAGAATCATGTGGCTTTTCCCACAAACCACCAAATAAATAGCCAATCTCAATGCCACAAGTGTCTCTAAGTACATCATCATATAATATTAAAGAAGGGACAATCCTTCTTGGTACAACATGTGCTCATATAAAGAAAAGAAGTACAAAACATAAAGTGAAATTATACATCCTCCATCATGTACTTGAGACCTTGAGTTGAAATGGCTCAATCAGAAATTTTCCCTCACCCCAAAGAGTAGGGAAGTGGCTGTGACCTCCTCTCTATCACCATCCGGGCTATGCATCTCTCCATGTGCTGAAATATGTCATGCTGGATGCCCTCCCAAGTGAAATCCTCTGCCAAAGAAATATATGCATCATAATGCATGGAAAGGAAGTCCTCATGTGCTGCATGAAGCAGCTTCTCCTTGAGCTTAGAAGCTCCAGTCAAGAAGACTCTACCATAAGAATAGATGACTACATCATCGACCATATACTCATCATCTCTATCCGGGTCATCAAGAATCATAAATGCACCTAGATCCTTGGAGTACTCTACCAAGAGTTGAGATCTCCAATATGGATCAATCCTCCCAAGAGATAGAGCTGGTGATCTGGCATGTGAAGCTCTCCTCATGCCGCTGCCTGCTACTTTGAAATCCCCCATGCTAAAGTCTCCCTCAAAACTCTTCACCTTTCCAAAATCCAAGAGTGGTGAACCCAAAGACAAGATGTCTCTCATCAGCTCTAGATCTAGTGGCCTCCCAGGTGGAATGCCTCCATGTAGTGAGACATCAAAATCTGAAGTGGACTGTATATATGAGTGTACTGAGTTGTCCCTCTCTTCACTGGGTAGTGCAGTCCCCTCCTTATGTGCAGAAACCTCCCAAAATAGAGAAGGGTGAATGCTCATCATCCCTTGATGTTGATCCTTCTCCTCTTCTTCCATATACGAGAATGCCTCATCCTCAATGAGAGACCCTTGATCTTGGTCATCTCTTGAAGGAGGAGACTCCATGTCTTCACAAATAGAAGAGGGCTCTTTAAGAAGTGGGGATATTTCCCTTGGCAAAATATCATGCATGTTTTTATCCCCTTTAAAAATATGGAGTGGAGTTGGTTTAATATGTCTCTCCAACTCATGCAAAGTGTTTGAGTTTTTGTTTTTAACAAATGATGGTTCACAATGTTTTCTATCAAATCTTCTCATCAATTCCTTAGTGAACCCAACATAATTTTTTACATTTGCATGACAAAATGAAGTAGAATAATTAAACCACCAATCATGGGCCATACCTTTGAGGTGCAATGCTGCTACTCTGATGGCCTCCTTCTCTGAAACTTGGTGTAGATGGAAATAGGAATCTATCTCTTCTACCCAAGCTTTGGCTGTGCACTCTGCTGATCCATCAAAGTGAGATAGGAAGATTCTACCTCTCTTGCTTCTTTTGTGGCTGCTGGATCTTGCCTCCTTGAGTTTGAAAAACCCTTGGAAATCCAAGTGCTCCTTGAATCTCCAAGATTGAGAATCATACTCCTGAATATAGTCACTCAAGGTCTCCTCCATTGGTGCATCTTCTTCCTCCATCCTTCTTGCAGTAAATGTGGGCAATAGACTGCAATGTGGATATACATGTGTGGATGAATGCTCACACCCATCATGTGAATAGCTAGGGCTTGCTTCAAACCCTCTCATAAATCTTCTACACTCCTCCCCTTTCATCTCCTTGAGATCTTATTTGATATTATTCATAGCTTGGAAAAGAAGCAGGGAGATCCTCTCTTCCTTCATTCCTCCAAATAATGGAGTCATGCTTTTGTTTCTTCTACACAACTTCTCTTTTTTGTGAGAAGATTCTCCTCCTAATGGAATAATTTCTTGGATGCACAGGCTAAGCTAATATTATGCTCTGATACCACTGCAATATCCCAAAATAGGGAAATTCTACAACAATAAGAACGCCTTAAGATGTTCCAAATTTGGAGATCCAGCAATACTTGAACACAATAATGTAAGTTGTTTCAATTTACTTATTAAATGTGTTTTAAACACATTTCCATTAGATTAGGAGCATATCAGAAAAACTATATCTCCATATGTTATCTCCAAGTGGGGAAAAGCAGTCATCTGGACCATAAAAATGCTATTTATAGAAAATAACACTATATATAGGAGAAATGGGACTTGGATCCCTTATTTCATGCAATATAAATCTCACATATAGAATTGGATTTGGAAAAATTCATTCTAGCCAAGTTAAACAGATCTCTCGGTTCTTATATGGCTTAAAAACACTAAAAACCCATGACTTAACCCATACAGAAAACTCTGAAGCAAGAAAAACGTGATTATAAGAGGTTTTTTGTAGAAATATGTTATAGAAAACAGATCTAGAGTTTATTTAGCCAAAGCACAGAGAAAAACAATATCTAGCCTCTTTTATACAATGTAAAGATAACCCGTCAATGGTTTCATGAAAGTACAAGTACAAAAAGAGCAGATCTGAATATTCAGCTCTAAAAAATATAGTATGACTGAAATATTACAGAAATATAGCTGAATAATACAAAAAGGGATTAGAATCCCTTCTACTAGCTTTCTGGGAGAAGGGTTGGCCCTTTCCCTAGGAAACTAGCTCAAATTCAAGGGCTGAAATCCTGCTGCTGCAACTTTATGCAAAAAAGATGTAGTTCCTGCAAGAGACTGCGCTATAGGAGATGAGGAATAATTTGGCCTACTTCCAAGATGTGAAATAAGCCCAGAAAACTTCTTAGCTTATCTCTCAAGAGAAGGAAGGCACCCTCTACTGAGAAACAGATCCAGAAGTGGTGTTATCAAACCTCCACTGCAACACCTTGCAACACAACAATATTCTGCTATAGAAATAACACTGAGGCTGAATAATGGTGCTTGGCATCAAGCCTGGATGTGGAGAAATATAGAATATAGCTCTCCCAAGAGGCCTCTCAAAGGAAGAGGTGGGATTCCCGCTCGGGAACACCCTGTGCTAAACAACACTGCAACCCTGCTAAACAGCAAGAGGAAGCAAAGTCTCAACAGACCAAAGCAGATAATAATCCAAACATGAATAACAATGGCTGCCCTCCTCTCCATATATAGGAAGTGAACCTCTCCACAATGGGTCACATCCATATGCGCCACCAAGCTCATGCAAGTTGTCCTCCATTAAAACCACACAGTCCATCAAGGAGATACAATGTATCTAGATAGTGCATGTGGACTTGGTCAAATATGACTGAATCAATATGATCCAATCCTATTCACACCTATAGGTGCTTAATCTAGCTACTTATTTTTCCTCTTTTCACATGAGGAATGCTATTCTTCCTTCCGAAGAGGTTAATGGGCCTCCCTACCCATTTTATTCATCTACCTAGAGATAATGCTAACTATAATGTTCCTTTTAGCTTGAGGCTAAAATTTGGGAACATTACAATGAAAGTGTCGCTGTCAAAGTGTAGTGGTGAGAAAATTTCATTTCTACCTTCATTCATTTCATTTTCCCTCTTTCACCTTTCATTTTCCCAAAAAACCCAAAGTCCAGCCTCTCATTTACCTTTTCAAAACTCCTTTTTAACTCATAAAATCCAATTTTTATAGTTAAAAAGCAGCTTTGCACACCCATCAACAACCATATCTTATTTCCTTTTCAACTTACCATATATTTTATCGTAGCTTTTACCCGCACCACAACAAAACCTTGGTTATATCATATATTATATGATATAACTTATTGCAGTTAATAAACATTGTGGACCCCTTACCTTTCATCACAATCGTCTCTTAGCAGTTTTAACTCCCATTCATGTTATAATTGTCGTATGCTACAAAACCCCTGAAATGCGATTTTCGGTATGGTCTGGGACCCATACTTCCCTTTGATACACCTTGAATATGCTATAAAACCTTTTTATGCTACAGGCATCTTTTATCTTATTACCATGACTTAACAAATTTTTCACTTTCATCTTTGAAAAGCCGTTTAAAGCACCCCAACTACCTTTTCGCATCACATTTTCACAAATTTCACTTACCGCATTCACCTCTTCTCCCTCAAAAATTCTGATTTTCGATTTGTGAGCGGTCCCACCGTCTATCATGACACGTCCCTCCGTTCACATCGCACATCGCACTTCACCAGTTTCAACGTTTAGCTCCCGTGTTTCATAATAAAGCTTCTGATGTGCGATCTGTGGGCGACCCCAATGTTTTTTATGCCATGTCACCTCTGCTCTCATCGCACATCACACTTTGTTAGTTTTAAGATTTAACTCTTGTGTCTCATAACTGTTAGGACCTCATAATGTACCATTTTGACTACATATTTTTGCCACTTCTTTACTCTTTTTTGTCCATATCTAAAGTTTACATTATCATTCCTATCCATTTTTCCCAAAGGTATATAAATTTATTCTCTTTACTCTATTTTTAATTTTTTTTTCATATAATTCCACTTTAATTTTATATTTAATCATTAATCGAAGGTATACAGTCGCTGAGATATCGCAGATAATCCATGATAAGGAACGTGTTGCTGAAACAGTCGACCCTGTTGCTGAAACAGTCGATCCCGTTGCTGAAACAGTCAATTCTGTTGCTGAAAGAGTCAACAGGCATGCAAATCCCGTTACTGCTCGTGATTTGCGATTTCGAAAGTGTATTTCAAGAATTATGGCAACAAGATGAAGACAAGCAAGGAAAGTTGTTACACGGATTGTTCTGAAGCCAGTATTTTTGTATCTATTGTAACAATATTTTTCTATGGAAGAATAGAAAGACCCCATTTTAAAATAAAAGATCAGATTTGGATAAAAATAGGATTTCTCTGATGTAACAGTAATAGATGTCTCCTCTTTAAAAAGAGGAGACATCATCATTAGAGGGAGAGTTAGAGACTGCGGGAGATACATTTTTTTGAGCGGACAGTAGCAAGGCTCCATTGTAATGTATCATATCTTTTGACAGATGAATAAAGGTTTCTTTTGAGTGCTTCAATTTAAATTCTTTCCTCTGGGGAATCTTGTGAGAAGGAAAGGGCCCACCTTCATCACAAGATTCACTCGATTGCTCCTATAGTCTGTTAAATTCTTTATGATTTCTCACCTTAATTCAACACTGTTTGCTGAAGATTATTTATGCAGTTTTGTGTTTCTTACTAAAACTATGTTTTCCTTATTTACTGCATTATTCTGTACTGTTCATTCTAAAGAAGCTGTGAGTTATTTTATTTCTAGTCATTTGTTTGCAGAATGAATGTGTGACAGTTTGATATCAGGAAACAGGTGCTGGAGATTCCCATTTGGAGGAATAGGGTCCTGTTCTCCGATGATTGATCTCTCTCTTTGGCAGTGTGATTGATAACAGGAAACAGGTGCTGAATATTCCCGTTTGGAGGAATAGCGTCCTGTTCTCCGATGATTGATCTCTCTTTGGCAGTGTGACTGATAACAGGAAACATGTGCTGAAGATTCCTGCTTGGAGGAATAGGGTCCTGTTCTCCGTTATGGTTGATTGATCTTATTTTCTACAGAGTGATTTCCTTTCATTATCTTTCCTAGGATTATTTTAATGAAAGTCTGCAACAGAGGATTGTTTCTGTTGTAACACAAGTAGGCTTCATCTTTGTTAAAAGTAAGGTGTGAGCAGTGTGATTAATATAATTTGTGTAATTAATACTACGACCTTTCTTTGCTTTTGTAATTGAGCATATATAGTGTGTGATTGTCTTTGGAATAACAGACCTTCCTGGGTTGACAATTTATGTGGCGCTTGAATTGTTGAAACAATTAAAGCGACCAACATTTTGGCGCTGTTGCCGGGGAAGGCAATTATAGATTTCAAAAGCATTGATGTTTTCTTTCTAGATGTACAGATTGTATGAGAGGACGCGGAACCCAGAAGAAAACTAACCCTACAGGTGGCAAGGGCAAAGGAAGGGGAGGAAGAAAGACTTTTATTGACGAAATTGTATCAAAGGCTGAATCATCGCAGAGATTAAGCTCTCGAAGACCAAAGCCTCAATGCTCCCCTCAATTAGAATACAAAATAGAAGAAGTTGTGAGCCCTAAAAACGTAGAGGAATCAACAACATATATTAAAGAACTAATATCCAGTGTTGAAGAATCAGAAGAAAGTGCTAAGGAATCAACAGAGAACATTGAGGAATTAACAGAAGATATTGGACGACCAGTGGAAAACATTGAGGAGCTAGTAGAAGATTTTGAGGATCGAGCAAGTGCAGTAGGATATCAATCAATGGAAGGAAACAACGAAGAATTCTTTGGTGGAGGACGAGTAGATCCTGAAGGAGAAGGAAATGATGAAAATTCTCTCTCTACCTTGGGATTTCCTATCAGTGATCTCCCTAGAGGAACAACCCCTATGAAGAATATTCCATTGTCAGCTTTACCCAAATTCCATGGTTTATCCTCTGAAGATCCGGATGAATTTCTTTTTGAATTTGATATATTATGCAGAAGTTATGATTATGTTACTAATGCTCAAAAGTTGAAACTGTTTCCAGCAACATTAAAGGGAAATGTGTTAAGATGATTCATGAGCCTTGGAAGCCAGGTAATCACAACATGGGAACAGATGAAACAGAAATTTCTACTTAAATATCAAGATTATTGTCAGACAAGAGAAAAGAGCGAGGAATTATTCAACATGGCACAAAAGGCGGACGAGAATTTGGAGGACTATGTGGAAAGACTGCAGTATAATCTGCAGAGATCTGATCATCCGAATGTAAGTAAAGAAATTCATAAAACAATATTACTTAAAGGATTAAGGGACGATTGTTTAGACATGCTAAACATGCTTGGTAAATGAGATATATCTAACGAATAATATGATGAGATTTTTGAACTCTGTAAAAGATGTTCAAGAGGAGCTGCAAGGAACAGAGAAAATAACATAGATCCCACTTATTCAAGAGTTCTTAAATCAGCCAGTGGGGGAGCAACAAGAGCTGAAATAGGTAATTTACTTGAAGAATTTAAAACTGAAATGTTAAGCTCTTTTGCTTCACAAATTGACACCTTGCAGGTTAAAAAGAAGCAGGCTGAAGCAGAAGCAGCTCTGGCTGTCTTTAACCCTAAATGCAAAGATAAACATCCACTAAGGGAATGCCCATTGGACAAGATACCAATATGCACCCTTTGTGAGAAGGATCATGAAACACAACAATGTCCTTCTTTACCGGGAATACAGGCAGCACTGCAGCCAATAGAAGAAGAAGCTGAAGCATTTTATCTGCTAACACAAAGAAGACAATGGCAACCAAGAGGACAAGGTATGAATTCTAGCATGCCATTTACATCTTCTAATCATTCGAATAATTATCCTTCTTTCAGTCAGAAAAATTACCCTCCCTTTAACCAAATGCAATACCCACCCTTTAATCAGATGAATTACCCACCCATGCAACAAACAAACCCTCCCTTTGTAGATCTTGAAATGTGGACTCCTTGGCCCCCACAACAGCCATCTTCTTTTAATCCATTAAATTCAAATTGGAGGAGTCAACAACTCCCGTATCCAAATCAATTTCCTCAATTTCAACAACCACTTCCTCTGCCATCAGGTGCTCCACCAAATAATCAAATGAGACCCCGGCTACCTGTACAACCAAATCCTAACCCCAATAATAAAGCTGTGCAAGTTATTGACATTCCAAACTAGCCTACACTTCATGTTTTCCCTGCACAATGCAATGACATCCATTTAAGATCCAGGAAAATAGTTGAACCTATTATTGATGATGTTACTTCTTTGGATTCTGATAAAGAAGAAACCGAGAAACATAATTCACACAAAGAAGCACAACCACCCTCTAACAAGGATGCTGAAATAACAGAGCCACCATTCCCCGAACGTTTAGTTTTAACTAAAACGCCTGAAACACCTGCTTTTAATATTTTAGGGGAATTACAAAATTTGTATGTTAAAATTCCACTTTTACAGGCACTAAGAGATGTACCAATCTATGCCAGAACCATGAGGGATATTTGTGTTAAGAAACCTGGTAGGAAAACTAAGGATCCCCTTACAGTTCATGTTATGGGTGATCTATCTGCATTGATGTCTGGAAAAACTCCTCCTGTGAAATATGGTGACCCCGGCCATCCTACTGTGACTGTTCAAATTGGTAAAACAATAATCCCTCAAGTTATGGTAGATTTAGGTGCTGCAATAAATATCATGACTCTGGAAACTTCACAATTGCTACAGCTAAAGAACACAATTAGAGACACACCAACCATCCTAGAGCTAGTTGACCGCTCTACAATTAAACCAGAAGGATTTGTTGAGGACTTAGTTATCTCGGTTGAATCTTGGAATTATCTAGCTGACTTTGTGGTGTTGCAAACTAAAACAAAGTTGGGGGGACACCCTCTAATTCTAGGAAGGCCCTGGCTTGCTACAGCCAATGCCTTTATCAGCTATAGATCTAGTTCAATGACAATTTCCAATGGATATGAAACCAAAAAACTTACTCTGTATCCTCATGGTACACCCATGATTAGCAATGAGAGTTCTGTATGGATGGATTATGATGATAATGATGTTCAACCTATTTTGACTATCGGACAAGCTTTGAGTTTTAAAGACAACACAGAGGATGAAGTAATTAATAGTTTTATTTGTGAACCTTCCTCTATGGTTGCTGAAAATCACAATCAATTGATTACACTCTTTGAAACAGATACCCATAACAAGATTGAATCTGAAGATTTACCTCAAACATCAACCTCCATCTCCTCTAAAAGCATAATAGTGGAAATCGAACCTAGCAAAACACTGAACATAAATTCTGATCTAACAATTACTGAAACACAACAGTTAATGAAGTTACTACTTGAAAATAAGGAAGCATTCGCATGGGATTACACAGATATGAAGGGAATCTCTCCTGAATTATGTACTCACCGGATTTATATTAAGGAAGGGTGTCGACCAGTCTGTCAACCCCAAAGACGAATGAACCCTAATTTAAGAGAAATTGTGAAAGAGGAACTTAAAAAATTGCTTAATGCAAGATTTATATACCCTATATCTGACAGTGAATGGGTTTCCCCATTGGTAATAGTCCCTAAGAAAAATGGGAAATGGAGGGTGTGTGTAGATTATAGGGCTTTAAATAAAGCCACTCAAAAGGACCACTTTCCTTTACCATTTATTGATCAGGTGTTGGACAGTTTGTCAGGGAAGAAATTCTTTTCCTTTTTATATGGATTCAGTGGGTATAACCAAATCAGGATTGCACCCCAAGACCAAGACAAGACCACTTTTACTAGTCCTTAGGGAACTTTTTCCTATAGAGTTCTTCCATTTGGACTATGTAATGCACCAACAACTTTTCAAAGGGTTGTTATAGGAATATTTTCTGATATGTTGAATGACTCTATAGAAATATTTATGGATGATTTTACTCCTTATGGTGTGTCTTTTGAAGATGCATTACAGAATCTTGAGAACGTGCTATAACGTTGTATACAAGCTCACCTCTCCTTAAGTACTGAAAAATGTCATATGATGATGAGTGAAGGAATAGTGCTTGGAAATTTTATCTCATCTCAAGGAATTCAGGTAGACCCATCCAAAATACAGGTCATTCAAAATGTTCCTGTTCCTAAAACACAAACTGATGTAAGAAGTTTTCTTGGACATGCTGGATATTACAGAATATTCATTAAAGATTTTTCTAAGATAGCTTCTCCATTATTTTTGTTGCTTATGAAAAATGCTGAATTTAAGTGGACTAATCTTTGTCAGGAAGCCTTTGTAGCACTCAAGCATTAGTTATCTATAGCTCCTATTTTGAGAGGACCTGATTGGGCAGTTCCCTTTCATATATCTTCTGATGCTTCAGATACTGCAATTGGAGTTGTCTTGGGACAAGAAGAAAACCATCTTCCTTATGCTATCTATTTTATCAGTAAGAATATGACCCCTGCTGAGCTTAATTATACAGTTACCGAAAAGGAATTCTTAGCAGTAATTTATGCCATTAACAAATTTCGACATTATATCACTGGTTACTCTACTTTTTTCCATACTAATCACTCGGATATCAAGTATTTAATGAATAAATCTGTCACAAATGCTCGAGTTACCAGATGGTTATTGTTACTGCAGGAGTTTGATATTACAATTGTAGATCGACCAGGTAAAGAAAATGTTGTGGCTGATTTCCTTTCACGGTTAAAAATTGATAATAATATTCCAGTAGATGATTCCTTTCCTGATGAGTATCTATTTGTAGTATCTGCTCACTCTCCTTGGTATGCAGACATTGCTAATTATTTTGTTGCAAGAAAGTTGCCATCACACCTGTCACATAGAGAAAAGAGGAGAATTGTTCAACAAAGTGCCAGGTATAGCTGGATAAGTGGGTGTCTTTTTCACACAGGACTTGATCATGAAATTCGAATATGCATTAGAGAGGATGAGGTGTACGATATACTAAAAGCTTGTCATGATGGCCCTTGTGGAGGGCATTTTTCCGATAAAAGAACAGCACACAAAATTTTGAGGATGGGTTACTATTGGCCCTAACTATTTAAGGATGCAAAGAAATATGTGCGGGCTTGTGATAGTTGTCATAGAATGGGTCAACCCAATCATAGAGATCAAATGCCATTAAACCCCCAGGTAGTACTTGAACCATTTGAAAGATGGGCCTTAGATTTCATAGGACCCATCAATCCTCCATCTAATCAAAGAACTTATATATTAGTCTTTACAGACTATATGAATAAATGGGTAGAGGCCAAAGCACTTCTTAGAGCCAATGAAGAAGCTGTCCTAGCTTTCTTTTATGAAGAAACTTTTATTAGATTTGGAATTCCTAGAGAGCTAGTTACAGATGGAGGACCTCCCTTCAATTCTCATGGTTTTAAGTCTACCCTTCAGAAATATCATATTCATCATAGAATGACTACACCATACCATCCCCAGGCCAATGGGCAGGTGGAAAGCACAAATAAAGTAATAGAAGCCATTCTAACTAAACCAATGAAGGATAACTGGAAGGATTGGTCTCAAAGGCTCCCTGAAGCATTATGGGCTTATAGAACTACCTGGAGAAATACTACAGGATTTTCTCCCTATGAATTGGTTTATGGTAAAAGTGTTGTTTTTCCTGTGGAATTTGAAATTAAAACTTTGAGAACTAATTTAGCTGTTAACCTTGATTTGACTAATGTGCAGACAGCCAGGTTGCAGCAGCTTCTTGAACTAGATGAAAAGAGATTAGATGCCATTCACCAGACAACCATGATTCAACAACAAAGAACAAAGTGGCATGACAGAAACATTAAGCACAAGCAGTTCCAAAGAGGTAATTGGGATTTATTGTATGACTCTCGGTTTGAAAACTTTCAGGGTAAGCTACGTACATGATGGTTGGGACCTTATGAAGTAGATGTTGTTTTTCCTAATGGAACAGTAATACTTTTAACAATTGATGGTTCTAAAACACCTCTACTAGTATATGGTCATAGGCTTAGCTTGTACCAGCGCCCTGTTTCTAAAGAATATTTTAAGGCCACTTGCATGACTGATGCATATTATATTTTTCTAGGGGAGTCTTCTGCTCCTCATAGCATTTAATTAATTTCTGAACTATATTTTTTTTAGTATTAGATTAGATTTACAACTAATAATCCCTGTCAAGGGTTGGCATGTTACAATGGTATGTTGCAGATTAAGGAAGAATTCACCAAGGAGGACAATGTCATCACAAGAAGATCTAAGTTTCAATCTGAAGAAGTTTTGCTTTCCTCATCTGATTCATTTCCTCATTTCCCAATAACATTTCATCATCTATTCCCTCATTCTCCCTTTCCCTCTTTCATATCATTTTTCCTACTTTTTCTACCCACTGCTGAAGCACCATTCTTCAGCTAGTACCTTCCCTATTCCTTACTGCTGAAATATCATTCCTCAACAAGTACTTCCCCAATTTCCCCAGTGCTAAATCTTTACTTTTTAGCAACATATTCCTTATTCTTCCCTTGCTAAAACACCACTTTCAGCATCACGACATCCATCTTTCCATTGCTGAAACACCATTTTTTTCCCTGCTACACAAGTTTTCCAGTACCCCACTTTTATTCTTCAGATCCCTTGGGTGAATATTATCCAGTATTGAGAAGATTCTAATATGCTCCTGTTTCTACATTTTAGAGAAATATAAAGATTCTTCCATCATTATTAAGCCACTATGAATAAGCACTCTATACTTCAAATTATAAAAACAGAGGTAAAATATAAGGTATGCAGACTTTTTATGTAATATAGTTAAATAATAGTATAAAGAGAGGATCTTTCCCATTATGATACAATCCCCGCACATTTAATTATCATTACATCACACATAGGGGGGGGGATTTCAAAAATTAAAGCCATCGTTCCACACCATACAATTCACCATCACTCTTCATATCCATTATTTCAGCCGTCATTAATACTCCATATCCTTAGTATAATGATTATTCTGATCGAGCCTGCGATTCTACTCTCTGTTTCTGTATTTGACTTAAGTTAGTAACCATGGGAGGTTTGGTTATCAGGCATGATCCCGACTCAACGAATCTTCTTCAATTATTTCCGGAGGCTTACCAAATTTTCCAGTAGGTAGGATGGGTCACATATTTTGAAAAATTGAGAGAATTTGACCCTCAACAAGTCTTGGAGTTCGCACAGAACCTCCAGTAGGACCACTCCACAGTCCAAGGGGTCATAATTTCAGCTACAGAGAACGATATTGCCCAAGTCTCAGGTTTTCCAGTCACATGAAATCAGTGGTTTAGTAGAAAACACATCATCCTAAATGGGCAACAGGACTTCCTTCTTCCAGAAGAATGTGTTGAGATCAAAGGCCGTGGCATAGGACTGCACTCACTACCTCCTCCGTGGGCCAAGGTAGCCGAATTTTTCAAGCATTATTTAACCTGCGAGGGGCGATATCAAGTAGTTTATCAACATGAATTTTTTTTAATGAGCCACTTGCGGCATGGTAGACTACTCAACATTCCTTATTATCTGCTTGGATGTATTAAGAATATGTCATATTACTGTAGAAAGGTAAAATTTCCATTACTGTCCCTTAATCATCATCGCCTTTATCAACTATTAATTCAGAGGGGTTTTGCTCAGCAAAACCTCCCTCTAAATAACTTACCCCTATTGCTTGACCAAGCCCCGAAATTCACCATGAAGCCCAAATTCCCCAAGAAGCTGAAAATCCCCACGAAATCTCTGAAATATCGTATGAACAGCAATTGGAGAATATCCCAGATCCTTCATCAATCCCATCCTCAGAACCAGTCAATCCAATTCACCCATCTTCAAAACTATTCCATTTAGCAGAGTCATCCCAGCCCACTATTTACATCCCCAGTAATGACTCTCAGACTGAAACACCACCATCTCCTCCTATTCATAAAAGGAAGAGGCAGACTACAACCACCTCTATATCAAAAGGGAAGATGAGGGCTGCATCCAAAACAGTCACCTCTTCTGACAGCCCCTCTCCTAGGGAAGAATCTTCCCATAGAAAGAAAAAGAAAGCCAATGCTTTCCCTGCTTTTCTACCTAGGAGAAAAATGAAAACAACTCCCATTTCCCCTAACCCCACAGCCATCTTGTTACAATTCCAGTCATCACCACCTTTTCAAATCCCGGAATCATTACCTGTCTCATCCTGTGGCACTGCTCCACAAGAACCAGTTGCCCGGGGTAATATGACATCATCTTCTACACAACCAGTAGCTGCTCCACAAGAACCAGCTACTCACGCAGTAGCTGAAACACAAGAACCAGCTGCTGACGTGCAAAATTTAAACATCTAACATGACATTTTAAGGAAACCGACTGTAGCTGAAACACAATAACCAACTACAGTGGAGGAACAACAATTAACTTCAGCAAAAGCACACGCTTCAGTCACCATAGCCTCTCTTTTAGAAGAAAATGAATTTCTGAAGTCAGAGTTAGAAGCCTGCAAGAAAGAATTGATAATGGCAAGGGAAGCCTTTGATAAAGAATTGAATCTTAATACTTTGGCTCATATGGCATTGATGCAAGAAAAATACTCAGAGAATGATCCTTATAAAGAGTACATGTGTTATCAGTGTGGAAACATTTATCAAAACGCAGGATACAAGATAGTTGAAGTACCAATGTCTGGTGCATCCATATCATCTCCAGTAAAGAGGGAAAACCTCACTGTCACACAAGAACCAGTAGGGCCCTCAAAAAATTTGGATAAGGAAACTAAGGTAC
The DNA here is from genome assembly GCA_034641835.2 of Pinus albicaulis. Taxonomy (NCBI): domain Eukaryota; kingdom Viridiplantae; phylum Streptophyta; class Pinopsida; order Pinales; family Pinaceae; genus Pinus; species Pinus albicaulis. Next base: position 178,520,305 of record CM076569.1, on the reverse strand, counting down.
AGGTATCCTCCCCGACATTCACTGATTCTGCTACACAGACTATGCCTCAGCCCATTACCTATAATGCTGGAACACAAACTCTACCATGGAAATAATTGGAAATAATGAACACGTGGAAGAAGCAGTATGCTATGGATCAAGATAAAATTTTACAACAACATAAACTAGCATGGAAAAATCAAATGTACTCCAATTGGGAAAACTGGGAACAGACACTCCAGCAGCTTAAAGATTCCAGGAAAGAGAATACAGAATTAAAAGATAAATTAATCCTGATGTTTCAATTAGTGCAAAAACTACTAGCCACCAGGAAACCATCTGTGAACTATTCTCTGTTTCTTTCAGAGCGTCTTATTTATTTCCAGTTGAAAGCAATTAAGGATGGAAGACCTTATGAGCTGCTCACAGCTGAACAATTTGTTAAAACATTTGATGAGGCTTCCACAAGTGATCAACATTTGTTATGCGAGTTGTATCTTCATAATGAGGCAATGCCTGAAAACAAAGAACTCAATCTTAATCCTATTGTTGGTGATATACATATTAGGGCGTTTGTTTCTTTTCTTGCAAATCAAATCACTTGGCAGACTACCTTCCTTGCAACTAGGCACAATCGCCTTCTTTGGATAAGGCCAGAGCCTCAAAATCCGACCATTTTTGTAGCAGAGTACCATAAGTTTTTGCAAAAGCCAAGAATGACTAGATACATACAGCAATTGCAAGCCTCTGTACTCCGAGAATGTCATCATTCAATCAGGGTCAACGAGATGGCTGCTCTGAAGGCAAATACCATGTTTTGGCAACAGTCCTCCAAGGAAAGACAAGAGTATCATCCCTTTAGCCTTAGTAATCTTGAAATTGCACTATCTAGAATACCAAACTACATTAAATGTGTTCAACAGTGTGATGAGAATTGGATAGGCTATCATTTTCACTTTCCCATTTTATGGATGCCATCAGAACGATATCAGGCTCATTACAGGTTGGCTAACAGGGATGAGGCAGAAGCATGGCATAAATTTCAAAGTAATCAAGGATTTAGACCTTCGACAGATACCACCTTCCATAGTTATTGCTTGAGTAACTTGCATGCAAAGAGTCAGTATTCAGACTCTGATTCAGACTAAAAGTTGCCTAAGGACATGCAGCCCTTTCAGTTGGGGGGGATGTTAGGACCTCATAATGTACCATTTTGACTACATATTTTTGCCACTTATTTACTCTTTTTTGTCCATATCTAAAGTTTACATTATCATTCCTATCCATTTTTCCCAAAGGTATACAAAGTTCTTCTCTTTACTCTATGTTTAATTTGTTTTGCATATAATTCCACATTACTTTTATATTTAATCATTAATCGAAGGTATACAGTCACTGAGATATCGCAGATAATCCATGATAAGGAATGTGTTGCTGAAACAGTCGACCCCGTTGCTGAAACAGTCGATCCCGTTGCTGAAACAGTCAATTCTGTTGCTGAAACAGTCAACGGGCACACAAATCTCGTTACTGCTTGTGATTTGCGATTTCGAAAGTGTATTTCAAGAATGATGGCAACAAGATGAAGACAAGCAAGGAAATTTGTTACATGGATTGTTCTGAAGCCATTATTTTTATATCTATTGTAGCAGTATTTTGCTATGGAAGAATAGAAAGACCCTGTTTTAAAATAAAAGATCAGATTTGGATAAAAATAGGATTTCTCAGATGTAACTGTAATAGATGTCTCCTCTATAAAAAGAGGAGACATCATCATTAGAGGGAGAGTTAGAGACTGCGGGAGATACATTTTTTTGAGCGGACAAGAGCAAGGCTCCATTGTAATGTATCATTTCTTTTGACAGATGAATAAAGGTTTCTTTTGAGCGCTTCAATTTAAATTCTTTCCTTTGGGAAATCTTGTGAGAAGGAAAGGGCCCGCCTTCATCACAAGATTCACCCAATTGCTCCTGTAGTCTGTTAAATTCTTTATGATTTCACAACTTAATTAAAAACGGTTTGCTAAATATTATTTATGCAGTTTTGTGTTTCTTACTAAAAATATGTTTTCCTTATTTACTGCATTATTCTGTACTGTTCATTCTGAAGAAGCTGTGAGTTATTTTATTTGTAGTCATTTGTTTGTAGAATGAATGTGTGACAGTTTGATATCAGGAAACAGGTGCTGAAGATTCCCGTTTGGAGGAATAAGGTCCTGTTCTTCGATGCTTTATCTCTCTCTTTGGCAGTGTGACTAATAACAGGAAACAGGTGCTGAAGATTCATGTTTGGAGGAATAGGGTCCTGTTCTCCGATGATTGATCTCTCTCTTTGGCAGTGTGACTGATGACAGGAAACAGGTGCTGAAGATTCCTGCTTGGAGGAATAGGGTCCTGTTCTCCGTTATGGTTGATTGATCTTCTTTTCTGCAGAGTGATTTCCTTTCATTATCTTTCCTAGGATTCTTTTAATGAAAGTCTGCAACAGGGGATTGTTTATGCTGTAACACAAGTAGGCTTCATCTTTGTTAAAAGTAAGGTGTGAGCAGTGTGATTAATATAGTTTGTGTAATTAATACTACGACCTTTCTTTGCTTTTTGAATTGAGCATATATAGTGTGTGATTGTCTTTGGAATAACAGACCTTCCTGGGTTGACAATTTATGTGGCACTTGAATTGTTGAAACAATTAAAGCGACCAACAATAACAAAACTTGTGATGTGTGATGTGCGATGTGCGATCGGTCCCACTTCTTTGCCACATCATCACCCCATCGCAAATTGCATTTTCTCACGTTTGTGTCTTAAGTTTAAACGCTCCGACCCCGATTTGCGACTCCAATATATGTATAAAAGGTTTTCTCCTCCCGTTTATCATTCATTCCACTCCACTTATCCCCTATCAATTAAACCTTTTTCAAAGGGTTTCTTTGTAATTTCTCATAAAATGAACCTTCGCCATTTTATCCAAAAAGTTTTAGGTTTTCCGCTATTACAAAGGGTTTTCCACCAAAGAAGGAAATAAACAACGAAACATCGGCAAATTTTCTATGAAAAAGTTTTCTACCACTATTTTAAGCACCAGGAATTATTCGAGGAACATCCACACGCCATTTTCACTCCTGTTTACACTTTTTATGGAGTTGGTTGCACCAAAACAGAAGAGGAGTCTTCCCAGAAACTGCCACATCATACAAACTGCTTTGAATTGTTATCCTTGATGTTGTTATTCTCAATATGCCATAACACTTCGTATTAAAGTTTTAGGATTCGCCTCGTCTCTTGCACGAGATCGTAATAAATTTTGGTAACAAGTTTACTCCTTTTTTGGAGACGACAATTTATTATTTTTTTATATATGTGATAAATTGCTATGTAAAAGAGGTTGGTTGGTAGTTATTGAATTTTGACTTATATGAATTGTAGTCTTTTTAGTGAATGAAATGGAATAATACTACTGAGCACTTATTACTAATTTTTTGTGTGTATTGTCTACTTTATTTGTGTTTCCATATCTCCTTTCTTCTAGTTCCAGTTTTCAAATCATCATACTGTTATGTGTTTTTATTAGTCTCTTAACCATGTTATGTGTTTAATCAGTTTTTGTTAGTCTCACACAGTGAGCATTCCTGATAAAATATATGTTATAACAGTGGAAGAGCATCACTCATGATAGTTATTCTTCATGATATTTTATTGAGAATCTTGTCAGACTAGAAATAACTTTCTCTCAATGGAACATTGTCAAACTGTTACTTTTGTCAATTTCTACTAAATCAGTAGATTTCTATTTTACAGACCTATTGATTATCCTCTTATATTTCACTTTCCCCTCATCATAGACTATAAAATTGCACCTTGCTACCACATCAAGTTACAATACCCTCTTTATTAGAACTGTGGATTTGACCGAAATATCTCTTCAGTGAATCAGAGTTTATACCATCTTCCAATCCCATAAAGCAAAAAATTAAAATTTCCTTAGAGTTTAAGATATGTTTGGTCAGGCGCTTGCTGTAGTCCATGTGTTGATTCCAGCGCCAATATCTTTTGGTGTGTCTGCCAGGAGACGAAGACCTTGTAACGAAGTATTCTCCCGAGTCTATTATTATGAATTGTTGATAATCAATTCTTGATGGTGAAAAGAATTGGTGACTTGAAGAAGACTACAAATTTTTTCACTTGGTGACTTCACGAAGAGGAAGAGGGGCTTCAAGACCTCCTTCTACAAGGAGGAATCAGAAATCTCTAACTGTTACTCTAGTTGCTAACCTAGAGAAAACCATCAAAGATGCTAAAGGAAAACAAAGATCAGTTGAAGCCACATCTCAGTCAGTGAAGAAGGTACACAAAAAGTACGTTCCAAAGAAAAAGGTACCTATATATTATTTAGAATCTAAATATGTTTTAGTTTCAAAATATTCTATTGAAAAATCTCAAGTTGAAGCTACTCCTCTAGAAAATAAAGTGGATGTTGTTAACCTAAGCTCCGCTAAAGGTTCTTCTTACTCATCACCTAGTAAATCTGAAATAAGTATTGTTCTAGTTAAAGAAGGAGAAACTGAAGTTATAAGTGTTGAAAAGAAGTCAGAAGAGTTTTTGCTGACTGAAGGGGAATTAGAACAACTATTGGCTATTGCACCCTTTCTTGATAGGGATATTTTGACTGAAGAAGATTTCAAGACTATTTTAAATTTCCTTTAGACTCATCCTGAATACCAGTATCTTGTCACCTCTCAGCAATAACATTTTCCTTTCTCTCCAAATCCAGTTGTTGAGTCATTTTCCTCTCATCCACTTGAAGAGACTGTACCTGAAGGTCTTACTTTTAATCTATTTGATTTATATTATCAGCAAAATAAAGCTGAATTAAATCCATCCCCTCAAGAGACAACTTTAGATTTTGATTCTTATACTAAAGGAGAAGTCAAGACATCCTATGTTCATCTCTTTTGAAAACCCACTCTTCTCAGTTCCAAAGCCTGAAAATCCAGCTCAAGATCCCCAATTTTTTGCTATCCTAAATCACAATCAGAATTCACCAATTGTAATTCCTATTTCTAAAACAGCTACATCAATTGTACATCAGCAAAATATGGCTCAGCCTACCCTTACAAGTATGTAGCAGATATTGGTTGTGAGATATGCGCCACTTTTTCTCCCTCAACACATGCATGCACTTCCCCAAGGAGATTACTTGAAATATCTTCCAAAATACTCTGCCGAGGGAGAAGGAGTTTCTATTGAAGAAAATTTAGTGGCTTTCTATAGTTATGCTGACAATTAGAATATTGAACATGAAGATGTCTGGTCAAGACTCTTTCTTCAGAGCTTGGATGGTGAAGCTCGAAAATGGTTTAGAAGTTTGGCTCCAAATTCAATTACAGGAATTGATGAATTAAAAGAGACATTTGCGAAGCATTGGGGTGATAGGAAAGATTATGTTTATTATCTTACATAATTTGGAACTGTGAAGAAAAAGGAAGATGAGTCTTTAGTTGATTTTACTAAGAGGTTTACTAAGATTTATCAAAAAATTCCCGAAGAGATTAAACCCACTGAAACCACAACTATGATAAATTTTGCAAATGCTTTAGATTCTGAGTTTTCCTTATGGTTAAGGGCTGAAAAAGCACAAACACTGACAACTATGCAAGAGGCTGCAATTGGAGTGCAGTCTAATCTCATGGCTTCTAATAAATTAAAAATGGAGGAAGAAAAGGCAGCGAAAGACAAAAAGAAGGTGAAAGAAGAAAATCCTTCTTCTTCTAAGTCTCTTTCAGCAGAAGAAAAGATCGATCAAATGTCCAATTTGATTAAGGAACTTGCCTCTAAGATGTCAAAATTAGAGGTAGAAAATAAACCAGCTGCTAGAGCCAATCAAAATGAAGCTAATAGAAATCAGGCTCCCTTCAGGAGGCATTTTCAGCCTCAACAAATCCTACGGCACCCAAGGAGGAATGCTGATGATCAAAATGTTCAACCTCCTTTTAATAATTTTGTTGAAGAAGAACAACAAGGAAATGAGGAAGAAAGTGAAGAAATAAACCATGTGGGAAAAACTTCACAGTCAACATGTTTGACGTTGTAGGAATGTGAATATAGATCAAGAATTTGTTTGTTTTCTGATGATACGAATGCTCAAATTTATGCATGGAATGATTAAAAAAATAAAGAATTTCAAAACAGAAATCACCCTTTGAGGTCAAAAGGTCATGTTCAATAGCCTCAAAAAAAATTAGATTCAGATAAACAAGCTTCTAAACAAAATTCCAAGGTAAATGAGGTTCCTCCACCTCAAAATTCTACTCCAATTGTCAAAATTACAACATAAAATAAGGAATTAGTTCCAATTTATTTTAGTTTCAAATCTGAATTGAATAAAATCAAAATTCCAGTTCCACTCTTGGAATTATTGAAAAATCCAGCATATTAAGAGTCTGTTAAGAGTCTGCTGCAACCTCCTCTCGTCCTTGATTTAGTCAACCTTGAGGATGAGCATCCCACCATTTATCTAAGATGTCATGTCCAAGACCAAAATCATGATAACTCACCTCCTTTCTACTTGTCACTCAATATACATGACAAATTTCTGCATAATTATCTGTTAGATTCTGGAGCTTCCCACAATCTCATGCCAAAGAAAGTGATGGATGAATTGGGATTAGAGATCACCAAGAAATACCATGACCTTTACACTTTTGACTCCAAAAAATTCAAGTGTCTAGGAGTGATTAAGAATTTGGTTGTTTCCCTTACCCAAATTCGTATGAAAAGCTTAGTGATGGACATTATGGTTGCTAAAATTCCTTCTAGATTTGGGATGTTACTTTCCAAATCTTGGTCTAAGAAATTGGGAGGTACCCTTCAGATGGACATGTCATATGCTACCATCCCAGTATTTGGAGGGGAATTTAGAAGGTTGTATAGGGAAAATCAAATGGCCTACATCATTAGAGATCAAGACAATCCAACAAACCATCCCATATATGCTGAAGAAAAGGAATTGGGGTCATCAATTTTGCACCTTGCGGCTGATGACAATGAATTCCAACCCGAATTAAGTGAAAAACAACACTTTAAAATTGCAAATGAGCAGCATTCAGAAGGGGGACAAATCTAGAAATTGTATTTTGACGGAGCTTCTTCAAGAGAAGGATAAGGAGCCAGTGTAGTCCTCATTTATCCTACTCAGTAGAAGGTAACCATATCATACAAACTGCAATTTTCTACCACTAACAACACTGGTGAGTATGAAGCACTTGTGATGGGTATGAAGGCAATGAAATATTTGGGAGCAGAATAGCTAATTGCCTTTGGTGATTCAGAGTTGGTGATTAAGCAGGTGAGAAATAATTACCAAGTGAAAAATTCCAAATTGAAGAAATATAGGAATGAAGTATTGGATTTGATTGAACATTACTTTTCAACATTTAATATAAATTTTGTCACTAGAGAAGAAAATCAAATTGCTGATTCACTAGCTATTGCTGCTAGTAATGTCAAAGTTCCTCTAGATGTCACTAGCACTGGTAAGTATTTAAAGATGACAAGGATATTTATTAATTTTTGGAGTGTGTAGAAGAGTTTGCAGAGATACAAATTGATAATGAGTGTTGAGTTGCATCTTTGTCCAAATTTTTACGATTTTTATCAAATAAATACATACTTATACTTGGTGTTTTTAATCATTATTAATCCATTATGTTGTTAATTAGAGGAATTTAGAAACAATAGCTATTATTCTTGTTATTTTTTAATTTGATGAGTGTTTTTAATAAATTCCTTCTTGGTTGCAGGAAGGCTCGGTGCAGGAATGCATTTGAGTACAAATTCACCAAATGCATAAAAGCAGCAACTGGGTAGTTGAATTGTTGTAGGTGATAATATCAAATTTGCGACAAAATGGAGTAGAATATCTAAATTATGAGATGTAGGTTGTGTTCAGAGCACCATGTTCCATATAACCCAGAAACTGTTTAGCGAAATTCGGCTTCGTGAAGGAGTTATCGTCAAGGGAATATTCCACTAGAAACCATTTCTGAACGTGAGCGTATTGGGTCTCTATGAATATTTGTACTCTGGTTATGTTTGGGGATTAAAAAAAATCTCAGTTTACTCTCAAATGGTTGCTAACCCTTTCATAAAATACACATTTACCATCATGGAGGAGCTTGTACCAACAACTAGATTGAATCCCAGTGGATTTCATTCATTATCACGACGTGTCTTATTGTCTCAACATTGATAGTAGCTCTTTCAATTCCTTTCTTTGCCTTTGGTTCTACCATGTGCTTGCTTCATGAACATAGCTGGCATACTCCCTATCCTTGGTAAAAATGAGCTTATGGTTCATGGACAGTGGATCTTTCAGCTCTAAGAAATGTTTGATAAGATTTCTAGCATCATCAAAAGGAAAGCGTATTGTAGTCTTTCTAGATTATAGGACACTTTCTCCTATTGTAGAAGATATTGCGGCATATAGATAAAATTCTGAAGCTTCCATCTGGAATTGGCTTACTCCAGAATTCAAATGTGAAGAACAAATCAGAGGAAAACTCTTCTATTGAGATTTATTTTCAAGTGGGACAAGATGTTGGTCAAAGTTCAACTAGAGCAAATACCATAGCGGATCTCTTGAGGGAATTGTTTATGAGAAATATTTTGATCAGCTCGGGACAAAGGAAGAAACAAGTGATTAATTCGATATAGTAACACCTTCTCCATGCAGACAGACTAGCAGAAGCATCCATTGTTGAGGGCGATCGTTGATAAAAAAAGAGAGCCTGCTTAGAATGATAACTAGGTTCAATAATACGAGGGGTGCCACTGATCCAGATAATTACATGGAGTTCTCCTTTCGTGCAATCAAGAAGATCTGTGAGGACTGTGACGTATTACGATTTTTTAAGTCAAATTTTGATGAGGAAGTTGTGCACGTTGTGCACGTGCTTAAAATCACTTGTCGCTAGTTGCCGGCTCTAGAAGTTCCAGCGGCCATAAATACTTTATCTCATTGCCAAGCAAAGATTCTGCACAATTTTCATGATGAATTTTTTTAGTTCAACTGCTATCCCAACACTTGTTCATTCAAAGAATCCCAAGGAGTATAAGGCCATTATTATTATCATGTTAATGGCTCCAATATGTGCCATTGATGCATTTTTGGCTTAGTGGATATTGAGGGCCTGGTGATTGCGAAATTCTTGGCGATGATGCATAGCTATTTGAATATCTCGATCAGCCAGAAAGAGCAGGTGGAACGCACCTTCCAGCAACAACCACATCTCACAAAAAGAGGAACTATTTCTCCAATTTGACATTCTGTTTCAAAACCAATTCTCATTCTGGCAAATTGTAAAATAAATAATCTTCTATATTTTTCTTGGTTGAAGCTCCAGTTTATAATTAAAAAATGTATATATATCAGTTGCCGTAGTCGATGAGAGGAGTCGATCAATTAGATGGATAGGGTGTTCGTCCATCAATTAGCAGAGAGCGTAGGAGGAATCTCTTTAAAATGTAGAACCAACATCAAATTGGCAGAGAGAAAGGAATTTCTCAGGCATAGGAGTGAGTCCGTAAATTAGAGGGAAGAATTTCTTAGTGTAGAAGTGGAATCTCTTCTGATTTGCAAACCCGACATCGAATTTCCCAGCACAATAATTGTAATGGAGCAGCAACAGATGATGTATTTATTAATTAATATTTCACAAAATGTTTTGTTTTAATTTAATAAATTTTGGCTTCTGCATTTGTTTTGTTTTTATATAAGCATTGTAATTTTCATTTTAAATGTTGAGTTAGTTTAGGACTTGCTCCAGGGAGTGGCAAGGATCCACCGCAACCTGGAATTGAGTCCCTCATTCTTCATAGATTTAGGAATTGTTTAATTTGTAGAATCATATTTCGTTTTGAATTGTCTTTTAAATAGCATCTAATATTTCCTAATTCTGCACTTAGATCATTATTTTGTTTTCCAATTTTTGAGTTTGATTTAGTAGTGAGAACATATTTTAATGTTTTAATTTTGAATAAGTAACACTGCCATTTAGAGTGTAATTCAAGGTTTTATTTGTTCATGCATAGTGGGATTTCTCTTAATAATTAAATCTCTTTTAAATTAGAATGATTCTTTATTTTCGTAGTGTAATAATTTCCTTATAAGAGCAATTTTGAATATGGATTCATTATGCAGGTAGAGAGATCAATTCAAATGCAACATGATTTAGTTTTATTTATTGAGTCACATGATTTGATTTTGGAGAGTGAGCTTGTGTTATTGAATGATTTATTTCATTTAGATCAAAGTCTTTGAATTCAAGGTTATCATAGCTTATTTGTAATGTGATTTTTAATAGGATTTTCAAGTGTTATTTTACATGAAGCAAAGTAGTTTTCTTTTAGAAATAGTTAGAATTGTCTTTTGTTAATTTAAATTTTGAATTTGTTATCAAGAGTAGTTTAGATAGTTAGCTTAAGGTGTGAATTTATAATGTGTGTCTTTTTGTTATCTCAGGCTTAGTTTCAAGTGTTAGTTTCTAAGTTAATGAGAGGAATAATTAGATTAAGGTTTTCAAGATATCATAGGAGATTTAAAAAGTAGAATGTGAGTGTGAGAATGTTACATGATTGAGGATTGCTTTGTATTTTAATTGCAATATGGAGTTTGATTGATAGGAATTAGTTCAATGAGTTTTATTTTCAAGATTGTTTATTTGCGAGAAAATGTGTGTTTCATTCCAGTACCTAGTTTATCATTACAAAGGAATATATTTATACTCTAACCATTAAGCTGAGCCAATACATAGTACAACTCACGTCTACGACTCCCAGATTGATAATTAAAATTGAGAGGTTTAATCTGACAATTAAGCCAACCAACAATGTGCGAGAAATTGTTGAAAACCAAAATAACAGTTCTTTTAAGAAAACTATGGCTGGGAAAAACATTATAGATCTGAAAAATAACTTTATTCCTAAGGGTTTAGTTCCTTTAGAAATATTGTTTGATAATAATGATGTTTTTCTCAAGCCTGAAATCAAGGTTGATGGAGAGAGTACAATATAATGTAATATTGGCATAGAAGATCAGCTAAGATTAGTTAAAGTGTCCAAATTCCTTCCTCTGGAAACCAAAACAAAATATATCAAACTGCTGAAGGAATTTGCTGAAATTTTTGCATAGTCTTATAGTGAGTTGAAAAATTATGATAAAATCATAATGGAGCACAAGATCCCTTTGAAAACAGATGCAAAGCCTGTAGCACAAAAAATCAGACACATCAATCCCATGTTGCTTCCAATCATTGAGAAAGGAATCAAAAAATTACGGGAAGCAAAGATTATTCTACCTTTTGGATCTTCTAACTAGGTAGCTAATATAGTTCTAGTCCAGAAAAAGAATGGAGAAATAAGGATTTGTGTTGATTTTCGCAACCTGAACCAGTGTTCCTTGAATGATAACTATCCAATGCCCAAGATGGATTATATCTTGCAGAAGGTTGTAGGATTCAAAATATTGTCAATGATTGATGGATTTTCAGGCTATAATCAGATTTCAGTTGACAAAAAGGCAACATTTACCACACCCTGGGGCACATTCATGTACAACAAAATGCCATTTGGTTGTATGAATGCAAGTGCAACCTTTCAAAGGGACATGGATATTGCCTTTGCGGGAGAAAAGGAAAAATTTGTGGTCATCTATTTGGATGACATCACAATATATTCAAAATCTGATGAAGGCCACTTGAAACATTTGAAACAAGTTTTTGACAAATGCAAAAATTTTGGTTTGTCCATAAACCCCAAAAAGTCGTCTTTTGTTTTCCAAGAAGGTATGTTATTGGGACATATTGTAACAGAAATTGGCATCTATATTGATCCGAGAAGAGTAGAAGCTATTCAGAAGATTGGTTTGCCAAGAAATAAGAAGGAATTGCATTCATTTTTAGAGAAAATCAAATTTCTAAGGTGTTTTGTTCCTAACTTTGCAGAGCTGATCAAACATAAATGTTTTGCTGAAAAAAGATGCAAATTTAAAGTGGCAAGATGAAGCTAAAGTTTCTTTTTCGACAATTAAGTCCGCTTTGACTGAAGCACCAGTTTTGATTAGTCTTAACTTTGAAAATGTTTTTCTGATTTGTTCATATGCTTTAGAAGAAACAATTTTAGTTGTCTTGCTACAAAAGAACAAGGACGGTTTGGAGTAGCCAATTTCATTTTTCAGTCCTGCTTTAAGGGATTCTGAATTTAAGTATAGATTGACTGAAAAACAAGCATATGCACTAGTTAAGGCTTTGAAGTCTTTTCGAGTTTATGTGCTACATTAAAAAATAATTTCTTTTGTGCCCAATATCATTGTTAAAGATGTGTCGCTACAACTAGATACAGATGGAAGGAGAGGACGATGGCTTACCAAGATTTTGGAATTTGATGTTGAAATCAAACCAACTAAATTGATAAAGGGTCAGGGCTTGGCTCGTTTGATGGATGAATCTAATTGCAAAGCTTTAAATATGAACGTAGAGGCAGCTGAAGAAGAAGATGGAGAATTTAATGCTAATTATCCTGAAATATTTAATTTAGATTGGTAAAAAGATATAGTTTACTTCTTGTTAAATTTCAATTGTCTAGCTGAAATGGAGAAGTCTAAAATAAGAGCTTTTAAACCGAGAGCTATGAAGTATTTCATTTTGGAAGACCATATTTACTGGAAAGATCATGTTGGAGTCTTGTTAAGATGTGTAGATGAAGGAGAATCTCAGGAGATTATAATAGAGATACATGCAGGAGTGTGTGGGGGGCATTTATATTGGAGAGCTACTACAAGAAAAATATTAAGAACTGGCTATTATTGGCCATCTCTTTTCTCTGATGTCTATGCCAAAGTCAGAAGCTGTGTTGAATGTCAGAAATTTGCTGGTAAATAGAAATTGCTACCATTATCTCTCATCCCTATTTCAGCAGATGTTCCTTTCCAGCAATGGGGGCTAGACTTCATCGGTGAAATTAATCCACCTTCATCAGGACAACATAGATGGATTCTCATAGCTACAGACTATTTCACCAAATGGATTTAAGTTGTACTAACCAGGAATGATACTGATATGGTAATTATTAATTTTCTGTTGGAAAATATTATGTCAAGGTTTGGTTGTCCACATAAATTAGTAACTGATAATGCAATGGCCTTTAATTCTTCTAAGATGTACAAATTTTTTCAGCAATATGGGATTGAATTGACTCATTCCACGCCTTATTAACCTAAATATAATGGATTGGGCGAGTCATCCAATAAAATTTTGGTAAATATTATTAAGAAAATGATGCCTGAAAATAAGAGGAATTGGGACACTTTGCTGATACATGCTCTGTGGGAAGATAGAGTGAGTGGTAAAAAATCAATTGGAATGACACCATTTCAGCTTGTATATGGTACTGATGATGTAATGCCTTTGAAATTAGCTCTTCTTGTGATGAATTTCCTACAAGATCAAGTTGATGATGAAAATCCAGTCCAAAGGAGAATGCTACAGTTGATAGAGGCACACCAAATCAGAGAATCATTGTTGGAAAACATATAGAAGTATCAGGCTAAAGTCAAATATATTTTTGATAAAAGAGAAAATCAGCAGTTGTTTCAGGAAAATGATTTGGTGCTGCATTTGGATGTTAGGAGAGAAGACCATGGAAAGCCTAGTAAGTTCAACAAACTGTGGTTTGGGCCATTTAGAATTGCTGAAGTTTTGGAGAATAATACTTTTCTGCTCAAACATCTAGATGATGATCAGTTGACTGGAGGTCCATTCAATGGTAATTTTATCAAGAAGTTATTTATTTAGTAAGTTAGTTGAGTCACTCCCTTGTAAATATTCAGTGTGATGTGTCAATAAACTCCATGCCCAATGGTACTTATGTCTGTATATATGGTTAGTCTTGAGTCCAGTTAGTCAATGGTCAGTCTTAGTCTTAATTTTCAAGAAGTCTTCTGAGTTTCAAAAGTTTTTAAGGCACTGAGTCTACAGTCCTTGAAGCCTCACAGGGAGGACTTCATCCCCAATAGGAGCTACTGTTAGCACTACAATTTTTCCAAATATTTTCAAAGTCTGGTCATCATTCTCCAAGGAATCAATCTGCCTTTTCAGTTAGATTATAAGATGAAAGTGTCACTGTCAAAGTGTAGTGGTGAGAAAATTTCATTTCTACCTTCATTCATTTCATTTTCCCTCTTTCACCTTTCATTTTCCAAAAAAACCCAAAGTCCAACCTCTAATTTCCCTTTTCAAAACCCCTTTTTAACTCATAAAATCCAATTTTTATAGTTAAAAAGCAGCTCTGCACACCCATCAACAGCCATATCATATTTCCTTTTCAACCTACCATATATTTTATCGCAACTTTTACCCACACCTAAAAAAAACCTTTGTTATATCATATATTATATGATATAACTTACCGCACTTAATAAACATTCTAGAGCCCTTACCTTCCATCCCAATCGGCTCTTCGCAGTTTTAACTCCCATTCATGTTATATATTCTGTCTCCTACAAAACCCCCGAAATGTGATTTGCGGTATGGTCTGGGACCCATACTTCCCTTTGATACCCCTCAATATGTTATAACGCCTTTTTATGCTTCGGGCGTCTTTTATAATATTACCATGACTTAACAAAGTTTTCACTTTCTGCTTTGAAAAGTCATTTAAAGGGCCCCACCTACCTTTTCGCATTGCACTTTTGCAAATTTCACTTACCGCATTCAGTTTCACTCCCTCAAAACTTCCTATTTGCGATTTCTGGGTGGTCCCACCATCTGTCATGACATGTCCCTCCATTCACATCCCACATCACACTTCCCCAGTTTCAACGTTTAGCTCACGTGTTCTATAATAAAAATTTTGATGTGCGGTCTGCGGGCGACCCCACTGTTTGTTATGCCACGTCACCTCCACTCTCATCGCACATCGCACTTCATGAGTTTTAACATTTAACTCTTGTGTCTCATAACAAAACTTGCAATGCTCAATCTATGATTGGTCCCACTTCTTTGCGACATCATCACCCCATCGCAAATCGCATTTTCTCCCGTTTGTGTCTTAATTTTACATGCTCCGACCCTGATTTGCGATTTCAATATATGTCCAAAAGGTTTTCTCCTCTCGCTTATCATTCATTCTGCTCCATGTATCCCCTATCAATTAAACCTTTTTCAAAGGGTTTCTTTGTAATTTCTCACAAAATGAACCTCCGCTATTTTATTCAAAAAGTTTCAGGTTTTTCTCCATTACAAATGTTTTTCCACCAAAGAAGGAAAGGAACAACGAAACATCGACAAAGTTTCTCTGAAATAGTTTTCTATCACTACTCTCAACACCAGGCAGCATTCAAGGAGACACAACACACCATTTTCATAGTTTTTTACACTTTTTATGGAGTTTTTTGCACCAGAACAGAAGAGGAGCCTTCCCCCACATCATACAAACCACTTCGAATTGTTAGCTTTGGTGTTGCTATTCTCATTATGTCATAGCACTTTGTATTAAAGTTTTAGGATAAGCCTCATCTCTTGCATGAGATCATAATAACTTCTGGGAATAGGTTTACTCCTTTTTTGGAGATGACAGTTTATTATTTTTGTATATATGTGATAAACTACTATGTAAAAGAGGTTGGTTGGTGGTTATTGAATTTTGACTTATATGAACTGTAATATTTTTAATGAAATGGAATAATAACACTGAGGATTTATTACCAATTTGCTGTGTGTATTGTCTACTTTATTTGTGTTTCCATATCTCCTTTCTTCCAGTTCTAGTTTGCAAATCATCATACTGTTATGTGTTTTTATTAGTCTCTTAAGCATGTTATGTGTTTTATCAGTTTTTGTTAGTATCACACAATGAGCATTCCTGATAAAATATATGTTATAATAGTGGAAGAGCATCACTCATGACATTTATTCTTCATGATATTTCAGTGAGAATCTTGTCAGACTAGAAATAGCTTTGTCTCAATGGAATATTGTCAAACTGCTACTTTTGTCAATTTCTACTAAATTAGTATATTTCTGGTTTATAGACCTATTGATTCTTCTCTTATCTTTCATTTTCCTCTCATCATAGACTGCAAAATTTCACCTTGCTACCACATCAAGTTACAATACCCTCTTTAGTAGAACTATGGATTTGACTGAAATCTCTCTTCAGTGAATCAACGTTTATACCATCTTTCAATCCCATAAAAAAAAACATTAAAATTTCCTTAGAGTTTAAGATGTGTCTGGTCAAGAACTTGTTGCAGTCCAAGTGCTGATTCCAGCGCCAACATTATGTACTCATAAAATTATTAGAAAAGTGTTTGGTGTTTTTTCTCTTAGAAGGGTTTCCACCTAAAACTGCTTGTGCATTGTTCTCTTGATGTGTTGATGTTTTATGTGATTTTAATGCTTTGAAAAAATTAATAAGTTACTAATTAATAAAAATTTTGATTCAACCCTCGCTAAGTGTTTCCAAAAATTGATATTAGAGTGACGTTCCTTCACAAAGAGTTTAATAAATCGAAGGAAGATCATGGATTGTATGAAGAATGGAACCCCACCGCATTCATTCAAGCATAAGTATTTGATGTCTATAACTTTGTGTTAAACAAATAAAAAGAACCTTCAACTCCTCCTTCAAATGTTGTTGGATTGAAACTTTATGAAAGTAATTATAAATATATAAATGCTATCCTGAGTGGTTTAACATAGTCAATATATGTTAAAGTGATGCATTGAAAATCAATGAAAGAAATTTTGGAAAATATCAAAAATATATATGAACAGTAAAAGAAGGTCAAGAAGGCCAAGCTTCAAACCTATCGAGGAAAATTTGAGCAGTTGGAAATGAATGAAGATGAAAATGTTGCAATTTATTTTCACCATGTTGATGAATTAGTAAATGCCATAGAAGAATTGAAAGAACCAATGGGGAACAAGGTATTTTTCTGAAAAATACTAAGATGACTTTCGATGAGATTCGATGCTAAAGTCTCAGTACTTTTTGGCTCCTTCATTTTGAGGGTTAAGCGGTGATACGTTTTGAATATTGACCATATTTTGATCATAGGAAACCGTTGGAGGATGCAGAGAAGACAAAAGGAGAAGGAGAAGGTATCCGCCAAATAATAGCGGTTGTGGAGATCCGTCTAGAGAAATCAGGACTTGGGTAGACACAACCTAATAGAAAGGAACGGTATAAGCCAATGATGTAGACACAATCGAGGAGTGGAGGTAGCGGAAAGAATTAAAAGGAGGAGTATCTGAGGGATATGTAGTAGCAGGTGTAGGGGTTAAGAAGGTCAAGGAGAAATCCAGCAGGAAGAAGAAGCGAGGAATGCACCGAAATTTTGTCACAAAGCATACTGAGCTCACATTATTCTATCTCATCTTTCTCATGTATTATCTTGTTACTTTGGTTTTTTGTTCTATCATCGATGCCTTTGAGCCCAATGTATTGATGTAATACTTTTGAATTTAATGAAAGGAGGAAGGTTATATGAGAATGTATGTGTGTGATTTGTTCTAGCCTTTTAAAAATTTTATTATGATTGTGCATGTATAATAAACTTTCTTCTTGACTACTTCAGCTGACTTGATTGCACCTTTGATGTTCTAGTTTTGGGTTTATTGGGTGTTGATAGCCTTCATGGGGTTTTCTCGATACCATATTCCATCCCTATCTAAGTAAGGTTGCGACACGCCTCGGGTGAGATGCCTTATTCTTTTGAATAGGGTGAAAATGTTGGCGTTACTCTATATTATGGCAGAGCATTTTTTGGGCCCTGTTCCTAAACCAAAGGTCTCAAATAGTTCATCATTTTTCCTCCAAAAAATATTTTTGTTGTCGAGCCTAAAAATTTCCGAAGGAGTTCATAACTTGGTGTCAAGAATATTTAAGAAGGAACTGCAAGATTGGTGGCACGAGCAAGTAGATTGGTTTTATTCTCAATAAGCTTAACTCCGTTTTCTAAGTGTGGAGCGAATGAAGGAAGAAATATTGTATGCAGAACTTGCAAGAGCTCAATACGAGATATTTTGGTGCAATTTCCCAGAAGAGCTCTAAAATTTGTTACAGAGATTTCAAATAAAATAATAGATCAGTGAGAAGAGAATATCTCCTCATACCTGAACTCAAGCAGATCTTGTTTCATTACATCGGCTTGACACAGATCAGACGTGAGCTGTTGATTTCTGGGTGCAAACAACATTAGAGGGGTTGTTGGACAAGGTACCCCTTGATTGAATATTTTGAGAAAGATTCCACATATCGAGGAGCGGAGCGCACAACGTGGAGCTATGTTAGAGTCTTAGGGGATTTGGGGTGGATCAAAGCCCCTTATTTCGTAAAGGGATGGGATAATTTTGTATACCTTGAGCTTTGCCCATGTTTTTCGGACCATGGAATTGTAAAAGAAAATACTATATTAAGAGTCTAGGATAGTCCTGGAAAAAATATCTCATAACTCATGATAGAATGCACTTGGATGTAACATTATTTTGAGTATGTATTCTGTTGTTTGGGGTGTTATCTCAAAATCAGACCCTGATAGGCTACTAATCAAGAAGACACTGAGTAACTATTTCAAACCATACTTTTAGTTGAGGCTTAGCCTCCTCAACCTGAGAGGGCTCTCTCAATAGGTTTATGATTTTCAAATAAGAATTAGACGGCTAAATCTATGAGTAAAATGGATGAAAATGGATCATTGGTTGTACTTCTAATAATAAAAAAAATCTATTGGGCTTATGGAGTCAAGTTTTTTTTCACAAAACATGAGTATCAGCTTCATATGGAAGTCAGGGCATTTCAGGGTTTAGATGCATCAACAGAACAATAGGACAGAAAATAAACACAGTTCATGAACATATGAAGGAAGTTAGAGCACCTTCAGTGAATTATAAGTAACATACATTCATGCCACTACAAGTAATTGAAAGAGGAAAACCATGAGAATATCAAACATCAATAACCCTTTCTGAATCCTGAGTGATGAAACCAATATCTCTGTATTAATATAAAAACACAGTTTCTGCTACAACAAAACTATATGCTGGTTAATGAAAATTTCCAACCTTGAGGAATTCGACCTCATCTCTCTTATAGAGTCATTACAACATTGGATTGTATGATCCATCTTCAAAGGAATTCGAATTCTATCTTAGGTTGACACCTATTTACTCTAAAACTTCCTATTAATTACATGTGAAAGTTAACTGTCTGTTCTAGAGTCCTAATACAATTAGGAGTAAAAATCCTTATTATGAAAACAACCTTATATAAGAATTAAATATTATGTATGAAAAATTCTCCTCCATGAGGTCGAATTTGGCTGTTGACCATTCACTTAAAGTCACCCTACTGCTGATGACAAAACTGCCCTAGAAATTAGGAAACATGTTTCCCTGTTTTTAGGCTTAGGATCCTTTTGGTTTCTTGAGATGTTCTGACCACTTCTAACTGATGAATTCGAGGCTAATTGATTTTAGGAACATGATTTAAATATGTCCCAAGTTATCCCTTCATGCCATCTGTGCAAAATCTACTTTGAACTTTTCAAAACAGTGAAAACAGATCTACGCTACGAAAGTAGCACAGTTTCGTAGCGCTTTTCGTAGTGCAGTGTTTTCACTCCTTTATTCAAAATATTTCAATGTTTTATTTCATGATAGCATTTATATTTACTTGAAACACTTCCGCAATAATTTTCAAAACCAAACTCACGAAGATTCCTTCAAAATTTGTTATGAAAAATGATGAAAAGACTGCTTCAGCAAATTATTCTCGTTTCTTCCCTGAAAATTAGGTCTTGGGATAGAGCCTTTATCATCTCATCCATTATGTATTTTGAGAAAATGAAGGATTTCTTTGTACTCCATGCTGTCTAGAATACAAACCTCTCTTGGTTTTTTGAAATAATTATCCTGCTGTCCAGAAACTGTCCTTGAAAAACATGTGTAAAACAGGAAAACTCTGTTTTCTAAAAATAGGGCTTCAAAGAAAGCTTTATATCTCCCACTTATTAATGAATTTAAATAAAATGAGAGAGGTTTTTTTAGTTAGGGATTTTTGGAAGAAAACCTCTTTCCATTTTCAAAAATTCATTTTTAGTTGCCCGGACATTGCTTTTGAAAGTTACTACTAAAGCCAGAAAACCGAATTTTTCTCTTCATGGTGAAAGGCTGCTTAAGTAGTTTCGTAGCGCACTAAAAAACTGCTGTGCAGGCTCATTTTTTGAAAATATATTCAAAATTAGTGCCTTGGAGATGTTTAAACCTCATAACAACTGATATTTATCAAAAACATATAGTAACATGACCTCAAGAATATGATCTTCACCCAAAATTGTCTTCTCCAGCTCATCGTTAAACCCTTGCATATTTTTGAACATTATGATCATGGATAGATCATTTTCATATGTGTCATGTCCACCAATCATTTTCATAAAAAATTTAATGCTTCCACTGACAAAATTAAGTTCCTGAAAAAGTGTGAAAAGATCTGATATGTCTGTGCTACGAAAATATCAACTGTTTTCGTAGCGCAGTAGCTATGCCTTTGTAAAATACCTCTTAACATCTAATCTCCTTTGATTTAACATCTATAAATTCATTTATGACCAATTTTCATCTCTTAATAGCATCAAAACTTCAAAAACCTGGTGTTCACATCCTGGAACCTTATCAAAATGTTTAAAATTTCACCTACAGCAGTTTCGTAGCGCACTACGAAACTGTTGTGTATCTCTATAATACACAGTTTCTTCATCATATTTAATCCTTGAGAATATTTACAGTATTTTAATGATGACTTTGATGCTAATGGACCTTGAAATCACTATAAGTCAAATTTTCCATGGTTTCCAAAAGTGATGACCTTCCCAAAACAAAATTACATTAGGGATTTGTCACTTACTATTTTACTTCTGTTGTAGCTGACCTTCTTTAGATTTTTCCAATTGGATTTCAAGATCCTCAATGTGCCTCTTCAACGTCTTGTTAGTAGCCCTTAAATTTACATTTATCCTTCTCAACAACATGTGTTCTTGCTTTCTTCTTAAGCTTAGCAATTTCAAGATTAGCAAGTCTCAACTTTACTTTAATTCCTTCATAACTGCTCTTTAAAAACATGTAACCAACAACCTCGCTTGATATCAGAGTAAAATTCCTCGCTTGATTAGAGACACTGCCTCGCTTGATGAATGAAAGAGAAGATTTGGTTTCTACTTACAATGAGCTTACCATTCGGAAGGGGGTATGCATCATGTGTTTCTTACATGAGACAATACAACCAAGGACAACCATCCCTTTTCAAATTTAAAAATTACTAATGATAAATGACCCCTAATGAATCTCATGATGGTTATGAATGGTTGCATTTGTGAGAAAGGATTCTTGGAATGACCCCTAACCATGAAAATTTAACGAAATTTTGATGGATTTGACAGCTGAACAAGATTGGTTACGAATCCCCGATTTTGTAGTGCATGTAATGTAATTTAAAAGTTTTGTGCTACGAAAAGACCAGCGTTTTTGTAGTGCAAAAGAAATTTTTAACATTGTCTGCGCTACGAAAACGTGGTTTCATGGCTTATTCAATTTTTTTTTTCAAAACGACTAAACACATAACTTTCAAAACATCATATGGGACCCTTAAAGTGTGAAACAAGGTTTTTGGACTTTATTTGATAATGGAAATGAGACTCTAACCCTATGAATTAGACTCTAAAAACATAAAAATGACTCAGCCCCTATCTAAGACCATGACTTAGGAACAAATTCAAACTGTCCAAGTTTGGAAATTTTTTATAGTGATAACATGGGGGAAGTGAAGGTTCTTACTTCTGAGTGCGCAGAGACCTTAGAAAGTCTGTAGTTGAGTGCACAGACCCCTGTAGCTGAGTGCCCAGGGCAGAAAGGGTTGTATCTAGAAGAATTGAGTAATAATAGAAGACTTTGAAGAAATATATGTGTTTTGTGTTGATGTGTTTTCTTTAATTGTATTTGGATATCATGTGTGACGAGTTAATGGTTTTTATACTTAATTTCATCGTAAAGTATTTTTTATGGTTATTTATGCATAAATTATTGTTTATGATTATTTATGCTATTTTATGCTTGTTAAAGTAAAATCCTACAGTCTGAAAGATAGTTCAATCAGAGTGTTGAATACCAACTGTATAATTAGCATAGTTGTTCTGTGTAGCTATGTTAAGTGTTGAAAGTAAGATAAGCCCCAAATCCACACTCCATTGTCCCTCCTGATGTAGAAAATTGGTTCTAGCATCCCCTAATATTGCCTCAGGTGAGACTTTGGTTTGCACAGCAGATCGTTGCCGAAAGGGTCGGTAATAGTGGATTTTGTTGGATCGCACAACCATATATGAACTGGGGTCTAGGCCCCATCAAGATAGAAAATGGCTTTGTTTCTGGGATTGGGATCCGACTGAGGGATATGTGGATGTGGCTTCCAACTAAGAAATAAATTCAAGATTGGGTAGATCTGAAAGAGCGTGAATTTTCAGCGTAGGAAAACATAAATCCGCGCATAACTACTGAATAGTGGTTACAGAAGTATATCTTCACATATTAGCACATGATATTTTCTAATCATTTTCAAGTGATTTATACGAGTGTTTATCAAGACTAGCTGAGAAAATGACCTATTTCAACAATATTCCTACTATGTGGAATCTAGAATAAATCAAGCAACTAAAAGGAACTGATATTGATATTGCAAAGACGGTTGATTATTTGATCGATAGTATCCTTGTAGGCTTTATTACCGAGTTTTCAATTGATACATTTGTATCATATAGCAAAGCAGAGCATAAATTTTTCAAAGGCTCTTGAGGTAAGTAATTAAACTCACTGAATCTTTGGATTAAGATGCTATTGTGTGAAAAAGGTGTACTACGGATGTAATCAGATTGATGTTCAGAGGAAAGAAAACCAGAACTACGGAACATGATAAGATATTTAGGGTAGATCCTAATAATTACATTGAGTTTGAGTAAAATCCACTATTTGGGTCTAAAATCAAAAAAGGAGAAAGTCACCCTGTTGTTGAGCCTGGCAATGGGTATGTATTTACTCTTGATTATCGTCATTTTCCCTCTTCTTCATCCATTTTTGTGTCATAATATAATAATATCATGAATGGATTTTGATAAGGAATGAGTGAAATAGTCCTTATATGGTTTAACCATTCAAACTAATTTCCATTATTTTTATGATGAAAATAACAGATAAAATCAGAGTTGTTCCCAAAAGGGAACAACAGGATCTAATCAAAAGGAAAGAAGGCACGATAGCGACAGTCAAATCAGAAACCGAATCCGTGAGAACGACCAACTGTCTGAAGATAGTTATTTGTTGTGAATCCCTCAAGGTCCCCTGATCTTGAGGGATCCCATTTTCCTCTCTTCTAGCTATAAAATAATGAGCAAACTACGAAGACGCAGGGGGTGGATGCAATGATATAGAAGAATGGAGAATGTAAATCAGACTGTATTACATACTGTATTATGTATCTTTCATTTACGCATCATTTGTAATGAACAGAACATAGTTATGAAAGACATATTTGCATTGTAATGATTCCGATGATTAATACATAGTTGCATTGCTGTCCATTCGATTATTCTGGAGTAGCTAAGCAGTGTTCGCTAGCGGCTAAGGGCCCGGTCTCTGGTGAATCTCACTACTGTTCTTTGTGCTATACTTTTCCTTTTACTGCAAGTATCGTATGCTTTTCTGCTTATAGTGAATTGCCTTTGATAATTTAGATCTCTGTATTTATTCGTTTGCGTGCGCATTTCTAGTTTATTGAAGTTGTTTGTTAAATGAATTAGTTTTGATTATTTAAAGCACAGCTTATTATTTCCATTTACTTCCTTGTTTTTCGATTGTTAAAATCCAACTGAAAGAGATTGGTTATTGTTTCTGTGCTCTCGGTTGATTAAATCATTTGAATTAAAGAGTGAATCACAGTTTTGGATTATAACGCATAGATGAATCCTTTTCCATAAGCTTTAGATTTATGATTGCATCTATATTCAACGATTGGCCTTAGCATTACTCCTTGTATGAAAAAGCTTTCACATACTGTGTACACACTTGAAATAAAAGGACTTACCCTAGTTGATAATTAATGTGAGGCAATTAGGAGTTTTAAAAGACACCTTTTAGCACCCAACATTTTGGCGTTGTTGCTGGGGAGTGTGTTTCCGCTCTGAGTAATGTTTGATTGATGTTTCTTTTCTGCTAAGGGAGAACTGGGTATTAAAAACGGAAGGTAAGAACCTGCGTAAAGAACAAGTAAAATTCTCGCTCATCCACACACTTTCTAGTAGAATTGCGTGAGAGTTTAAAGTAGGAATAAATTTTTATATTTCTGTATGAATGAATAAGAGAGAAAGACTTGAAAAAGACAAAATTCCTCCTTCTAAACCTGAAAAACCTAAGGGACCGGTGACCCTTGGACGATCAAATTTTATCGACGAAATCTTAAGAAAAGTTGAGTCTCAGTCATCTATAAGACCCCGAATTATTGCTGCCAGATGTCCTACTGACTTCCTTCAAATTGTAGAATCACCATTTGTAGCTAACGCTGAGATTCACAGAAAGACTGAAGGGATTGAACAGAGTTTTCAAAACATTGAGAATTCACAAACTCGCCCTTCACAAGAAGGAAATTCTTGCAACCTCCGTGAAGGAGAAGGAGAAATAGGTAGTTTTGAAATTAAATTATCAGAACCTAGATCTCCTGAAGTAGTGACTGAATATAGGACACCTAGTATTCCAGATCAAGGTAGTGCTGTTAGAATTATTCCAGCCTCTTATAAACATCCTAGGAATAACTCTCCAGTTCCGGAGATCCCTGAAGAATATTGGCACATTTTTGACTAAATGGCTCATAACCAACAACCTCAAACTTCTACATTACAGTACCCTATTGTTGACACAACTGTCAATACCCCCATGAAGGGTATTCCATTACAGAATATTCCTACCTTTCATGGGCTAACTTTAGAAGATCCCAATGCATTCCTTTTCAATTTTGATGTTTTATGCAGGGGTTATGATTACACTACCGATCCCCAGAAGCTGAAGCTATTCCCCTCTACTTTGAAGGGAGCAGCTCTGCGCTGGTTCATGGGACTCGGTGGAGGCACCATCAATGATTGGGACCAAATAAAAACATCTTTCCTTAAAAAATATCAAGATTATTGCCAAACTAGGGAATTAAAAGATGAAAATTTTCAAATGGTAGCCAAGCCTAGCGAGACTTTGGAAGAATATGTAGAACGTTTCCAATATAATCCGCAAAGGTATCCATACAAAAATCTGCCTGAGAATTTTCTAAAAACCACACTGATCAGAGGTATGAAAGACCAATGGGTAGAGACACTAAATATAATGGGTAAAGGTGATATTTATCAAGAAAGCTATAACAATATTATAGATTTGTGCATTAAGTGTTCCAGGAGCAGTACAAGGCTGAAACTAGTCGGATGTGATGCAAGCTCCAAAGATATCAAAGCCTCAGGAGAAAGAGTTACATGAAGTGAAATTGACAATCTGTTAGAGGATTTCAAGACAGATATCTTGGGGACCCTGACGACACAATTGGATGTCATGCAAGCTAAGAAAAAGAAGGCCATAGCAGAACAGAATTTGGCTATTTTATGTCCTCGTTGCAGACAGAAGCATGGTCATAAAGAATACCCCCTAGATACGATACGAACATGCGCCATATGCACTAAAGAGCACACCACGGAAAGCTTCCCATCACTCCTAGGACTGAAATTAGTTTTCAAGGAAGTAGAAAAAGAAATGGAACCAGTATATCTATTGAACTAACATTGCCAATGGCAAGCACGTCAGACAGGTATGTCTACCGATCCATCTTCATTTTTTCCTTCCTCAGAATATAATTCTCAGCAATATTCAGGGGCAGCATGGAAAAATCAGCCACCTTTTTGGCCACCTCAAGAATTTTTTATGCCACCATGGCCCGATCAGTCAAATTCAAATAATAATAATTGGAAAAAATTCCCTTATCCACCACCATTTTGGCAAAACAACCCTTATCCCTCCCAATGGTCCCCTTCCACCTCACAAAATCAGAATTGCCAATCAAATTGGAAAAGATCTATGAACCAGCCTATAGGGACCACTCCTCTGTCTCAACCAACTTTACCAGCACCTTATACG
The DNA here is from genome assembly GCA_034641835.2 of Pinus albicaulis. Lineage (NCBI taxonomy): Eukaryota > Viridiplantae > Streptophyta > Pinopsida > Pinales > Pinaceae > Pinus > Pinus albicaulis. The sequence continues at coordinate 178,494,066 of CM076569.1, read as the reverse complement.
TTGCAGCAGAATCCTCAATCTAATATACGACCACAACTTCCAGCTCAACCCAACCCAAATCCAAATAACAGACCAATCCAATCAATACAAATCATTGAGGGTCTGGACCTCGAAAATGAGTTGAAAGAATGTAATGAGCTTAAGTTGAGATCTAGACGTATAATCACTCTAGATAAGGATAAATATTTGCAACTGGAAGAACCACACACAAATAATCCTCTGACTGTAGATGATCAAGAAATAAAACAAGGGGAAGATACAGTCAGACAAAAAAATCCTGAAAAAATCGTAACCACTCCCCCCCCCATTCCTAGAAAGATTTCCGATACCAAGGCCTATTGAATATCCTGACTTTGATCTTCTGGGTTAACTTAAGAATATTTGTATAAAAATCCCTCTCCTCCAGGCTATCCAAGACATTCCAATATATGCCAAAAATATCAAATAATTGTGTATAAAGAAGTCTGTGAGGAAAACAAAAACAACCTCTACTGTCCATATTGTTGGGGCTTTGTCAGATTTATTGCTAGGTAAAGAGACTCCTGTAAAATATGAAGATCCCGAAAACCCCATTGTCATGGTCCAAATAAATGGCTATTCTTTTCCCAATTCTTTAGTTGACTTAGGGGCAGCCATTAATATTCTCACAACCACAACTTGCGATATCCTTGGTATCACAACCTTGGAACCTGTTAGAGTCGGTCTTTACATCCCTCCGTCAGAGATCATTTCTCTTATTGCATTTCATTTTTAGGTGTCTCATTCAGCTCATTCATCTGAATTCCATTAGGGGCAAGCCATCATCTGCCGGAAGGGCTTTGTTCTCCCATTCTCCCTCATGTTTGTACCTGCTGGGTTGGTCAAAATTTCTCAAAATTCATCAAAGTGGATTTCAGTCATTTATAGTCATAGATGGTATTTTGGTCGAAAAAGAGCCATTTCAGTTTCTAGGGCTAGGTTTTTGGTCTTCAGAATGTCAAATAATACCCGCAGGCCATGAGGTTGTCTTCAATAAGTTTTCATTTCAAGATTTTCATCATCAATAATGCTCAAGGATGTTTCTTCTTCAAAACTCTGTTTTGAGGAAGAAATCGTCAAATTAATTGTTTGTAATAAATATGTATTTTTAAAGTTTTCTGCCATGAAGTATTTCAAATGCAGCCCTAGTCATCCTTTTCCGAAATCCAATGCTACCATCCCTACAAAAAATCAACCAAGAAGCCATCGTTTTAGCCAAAAAAATCAAAGAGGAAACTTGAAAAGCAGAGTTGTATTAAAAGTGAAGAAATGCCAATTCTGAAACATTACAAAAATGGGTCTTTACAAAGAAAAAATCAAAGCCATGAATTTATATAGATATTTCTATGTTTATCAATGCCATTTTCACCCAAGAGATCAATTGAAGTCAACTCAAGCTGTGGAAGGGCGAAACTGAATTTTGGAGCTAAGACTGTGTGCTAGGGTTTGCACGCGGCGCATTGGAGGAAGGCGCGGTGCATCCACAAGACGCGGCGCATTGGAGGAAGGTGCGGTGCATCCACAAGACGCGGCGCATTGGGCCAAGTCTGACTGTGTTAATTTGCTCGAGCGCGGCGCACAGAGCCGACGCGGCGCACTGGGTGTGCGTGCGGTGCACAGAGCCGACAGGCTTAATTTCATCACCGCTTCACCAAAATTTCAAATCAACTCAGTTTTATAATGATCCAAGTAAGTTTGTGAGCTTTGGTTATGGATAGTAGCTGGTGTTTGGTGTAGTTTGAAAGCGAAACATAAGAATTTAAATGCCAAAATGATAAACCCTCTCAAAATGTCAAGATGCTCTTAGGGTTTGCATTTGAAATTTAAAGGGTGTGATTTTTGTGCTAAAAACTTCAAAGCATATTCCTTATCACTGTCACACTGTTATCATAATCCCCTCTCCTATTCCCTCTATCCCAAAACCAATCATATCCCTTGTACCCATTTTTCCTATCACTAAACCCTACTAGCCCTCCCCCTTTCATATCACTTATAAAATCCCCAATTCCCAACAGTCAAGTGACTGTTATTGCATTAATTTCACTTGACAAACCCCCACTTTTCCCACTGTTCATAATTACCACAGTCCCTCATTTCCTACTTGGTACATATTTGGCATATTTGGTATTGAAAGACAAACACCAATTCATCATTTTCAAACAAACCAAACTCTTATTTTCACCATATATATATCAGCATATACTTGTTATACACATTTCAAAGCACCATGTCAGAGACAAATTCATCGTATGAGAAAGAATATGAGAAAGACAGTGGCTCAACCACAAAGCTAAATGTACCGAGCAGGCCTCATAAAAGTGGCAAGCACGTCAGAGAAGAGCCCAATTCCTTGACTCAATTGCAGGCCTGCCCGCTTGCAATGGCATGCTTTCAACAACAGTCATGCTTTCAGTATTGTGAGATGATTGCTCAGATTCATCATCATCAGGAGTTAGTTCGCTTATTTTTCCTACATTTGCGTGATGGTCATGTAAACCTTGCTGGAGTGAACTTCACCTTGACACCAGAAACCGTTTCTCAGGCGACCGGGATACCAAACATAGGTGAAGAGTGGAACAAGAGGCAGCAGCTGGATAGAGAATATTATGAACCTTACATCAGACCTGGCTATTTGAGGCAGCTCAGCAGGGTATTCCCATTTTGGTTTCTGAAGGATTCCTATGCGCCATTGATGAAACTCATCATCAGATACTTCAGCTATGAGGGCTGGTTCTCACGCCTTTATGCATACCACATCAGACTTTTGATGCATTTCAAGAGAGTGAGATTGATGAGTATTCCATATTTCATGTGTCGAAACATAGAGCGAATGACTACCCTTGTGTAGAACAAGATTCCAGAGTAGCAACATAACAACATTTATCATTATGCGCTCATCAAGATCATTGTGGTACATCAGCTTGGATTGCACGGCATTGCATGGGAGGAGTTCATTTCCCGTGACTTCTTTACAGCCCCTCAGCCTCCTCCAGAGATTGTTCATGATGCAGGAGAGCCTTCACATCATTTTGAGGTTCCTGAGATAGAGCCTATCAGTGTTACAGTATGTGTTACCTATCAGAGAGGCCCCAGAGCCTTATTTACAGCAGCACGACGAGTACTATCTCCACCAGGGGTGGAAGGGGTCTCGTTATCTTCATCAGTAACGCGAGTACTATCTCCACTTGGCGTGGAAGGGGTCTCGCCTTCGAAATCAGCACAGGTACAGGGACAAGACAGAGGCAAGAGGCCTATGCAGGATGAAGGCCCCTCACGAGGCCAAGATACTGATTTTATATTGATCGATGTTGATTCGAGCTCTCCCAGCTCAAAGCTGAAAGAAATCATACAAGAGCAGAAAGATGAGATCGACACACTGACTGAGAAATTTTAGAGAGCTCAGTGGGTTATAAATTACTTGGATCAGCGGAATAAACAATTGGAGGATTAGCACACACTCATGGAGTTGCAGAGAATCTGCGAAGATCGGGAATTGGCCCGAAAGAGACTAGGTGGCATGACGCCATTTGAGCGGGAGATTTTCCTTATGAGAGCCAACGTTCATCTTGAGAAGCTTTTGGTGAAGGCCAACAAGGACAAGGACATGATCATACATATGAAGAACCACTATTGGGCCCGCACACATGTTTGCAAAGCGAAGATGAAGATCCTGAAAGCGAGGCTGAGGAGAGCACTGAAACGCCGGAAAAGGCCTGATCCACTCGAAATATTGGTAGAAGCTTCTATGGTTGAGCATGGCACATGATGGGGGACCTTCACTCCAAATTTCAGCAAATTTGGAGTAAATTTTGTCATTTTTGAAATTTTGGTAGCAAAACATATTTTCCCACCCGACGCGTCGCACCACTTGGCGCGCGCTTATGATTGGGACATCTTCTGGAGAAAAACTTGATATTTTTGAGTTTTGTATGATGAATTATGCATGATCAGGAATGGCTGAGAGATTTCATCAAGTTATGGATGGTTTAAAGGGTCAAAAATACTCCAAAAATGGCCTTTCTGCCTCTTTTTGCATCAGCAGGAACTAGTCTTGGGAGATTGCAGTTTTGGAGGGGAAAATGAACTCCAAATTGAAAAATTCCACTTGGGTTGGATAGCATACATACAGGGATTTCCAACGAGATATCATGACTCAATTTGGACTTTGGGAAGTGCCTGAAAAACAGGCTCAAAGTGGCGCGGCACATTGAGTTTTCTGGTGCGACGCATAGAGAAATTTGGCCTCATTTTTACTTTTCAGCTCAGAAATTCGCCCAGTTTGACTAGTTTCAATTTTTGATGTAACTATTGATCTATATTGATGTAACTTGATGAATATGATGTAATTTTGGCTCATATTTACTTTTTCTAGAGGATTCATTCACTAAAAAGTGAAAATTAAATGAATGAATCAGTTTCCTTCCATATAGAGGCAAGTTGTTTGATTGCCTAGATTTCAGTTCCTAGTTTAGAATTGCTTGAAACAGCTCCTAGAAGGATGAGCTCGACCCCTAGAGGCATGGGAAGGGGTTAGAATTGTCTATATATTGTATTTTCTGAGGCATTTTCAGGGTTGGACTTTTGGGAATAGTTTGGCACCTCATTGTATATTCATTTCAACTTTTTGGCAAAGGAAAGACCAGAGTTTTGCAGTACTTGTTGGGATCCTTGTGGCTCTGAGTTTTGATGATGTTTTTATCCATGTATCTATAAGTTTCATTAATTTTATATGTATGCCATTTCCCTTCTCTTTGCTTCTGAATTAAAAAAATGAGTAGCTAAGGTAGAATTCATTAGTTTGCTGGTGCTTTGTCTTAAAATTTTGTTTAGTTTTATATGTTTTCTTCCATTTAAAGATGATCCTTGTACCTTCTTGCCCTCTTCAGGTCCTCAGCAGTATTTTCTATCCATTCATTGAATCTAAGACATCAAGGCCATTGCTTTCCCTGCCCCAACTTGAACTCTGCAAGAATTTGGCCTCTTCCCCAAGCCCAAATTGCCTTTCCTTTTTTCCAACAAAAACCCCTAAAAATCATTCCAAACTCCTTGATTAATATACCTAGCCTAAAATTAGTGCTCATTTCAGTCATCTCAAAGCCTATTGATACATTTTTACTGAGATTGACCTGGAGAGAGCCCTCTCCTGTTCTGGTAGGGCTAGCGTGGTTTGGTGTTACCTTGAATCCTGCCTTCCTTCAGCCTAAGGTGGATTTGGGCAATAACATAGTGGCGACCATACTAGGGAACAAAATGGTTTGCTTGTTGGTGTTATTTGTTTCATAAGCTACAGACGGAGCCTGAAGTTACGCCAGGTAGCCTTCGAAACACTTTTTCTTTGCATTAGCGGAAGTAGATAAACGTTGCTTCAGTCTATCTCCGGTCTAGTTTGTGGACGTGACACTTGACTTGTGAATTACCCCAGTATATCAGATTGTTCTAGACTTTTGAGTGATTGAGTCTAGAATTTGATAGGCTGAAATAAATCGGTTGTGTCCCTTTGATTTTTGAGTAGATCAACACACTGGCTTCCAGAAGACATACTAGAGCTAATCCTGATCTTGATCCGCCTCCAATGTATGAGAATCCCAATCTGATTCAAGAATCGTCCATCGAGAAAGTCTCGTGATCCCTTTGTTTAAATCTCATTCATGTCCTATTGTATTTGAATTCCTTGAAGATATTGAGTTTGATGATAAATTAGAGTTGTCGTTGTTTGAAACTAAGTCTGAAAGTGCTACTGGTTCTACTATCATAAATCCCGAGTTTATCAAGTATCTTGAGATTGAACAAGCTAATAGATCCATTGATAGTTACATCTTGAACATTCAGAACTCTATTGTGGCAACGAATATTCCTGAGTTTATCGAATCTACTTCTGAAACTCTTGGTCCATCAGCGGTTACTTCTGATTCACAAGTTCACGCTGAGCCTTCTTTCATTCCTACCATTCCCGTGCAACCATCTCTATCTGATCAACAATCTGCAGTAGTTTCTCCTCCATCCCCACCACATACACCTCGTACATCTATTGTTCCTACTCCACCCATTTCTCCAAGACAGATCATAAATCCACCAAGAGCAATGGCTGCTAGATTCGCACCTCTTGTCTTGCCCCAGAACTTGGATCCCATGCTCGCCGATTATCAGAGTAAGATCCATTTTTTTGATGGAACTGCTCAAAGTGTTCCTGCTCAGCAGCATATTTATAGAATGACAGAATTTTTTGATCTCCATGAAATTGAAGAAGAGAATGTCACTATGAGATTGTTTGTGCAAGCTTTTGGAGGTGAGGTACGCAAGTGGTTCAGAGCTTTGCAACCCAGAAGTATTAATACATTAGACGAGATTTAGAGACAGTTTCTAGATCGGTGGGAAATGAAGAAATATCCACTTCAAATCACTTCTGAGTATACCAAGATCAAGCGCAATGCTGGTGATTCCGTCCAAGACTATATTATCAGATTTAATGCGGTTTATAATGCAATTCCTGATGATTTAAGGCCATCTAAGAAATCAGCTTTGCTTAAGTTTCCAGATGGTTTTGATCCAGAGATGGCCTATTAATTACGAGACAGAGATCCACCCACTTTGGAGGACATGCAGAAAATTGTCGTTAGTGTTGAAGCTAATTTGAATGACAAGAGAGCTAGATTGAGAGTTGAAAAGAAAGTTGTAATAAAGGAAGAAGCTTCTACATCTACATCAGATCAGATAATCCATAAGGTGGAAAGAATGATTGAAAAGCTCACACTTGATAAGCCTGAACCGCAGATTCGAAATCCCAACTTCCGTGGTCAGCAGCAGCCCCAATTCAGGATTAAACAACGAGAACAACGAGCACAAGAACCAGCAGTTCAGCAGCAAGTAAAGACACCTCTTTAGCAGAATTTTGTTGGTTAGGATTCAGATGATGAAGATGATGTAGTAGGGGATGAAAATCACTTCTTTACTCCTGATGATTTTCCCATTTATATCACCAAAGATGAGGAGTATGCAGAAAGTTCAGCAGTACAAAGAGATGAGGATTTTATCTTGGCCAATGATGCAACTCTTGAGAAAGAGTCGGATGAGTATCAGAGAGGTTATATGAATGCCTCGTTAGCCCAGTAGAAGCAATATTCTCTTAGAAACAGAGATGTTCTTGTCAACCCGATCCAAAAGAGAAAGGAAGTTTCAGCACCTAAAAACGATTCACCTGTTGCACAAAAGAAAGAAAAAGAGATAGTTGATCCCGCTGCCACCAAGTCATCATCAGCAGAAAAATAAAATCAGTCAATTACCTCGAGGGAGAAGGCTGAAAATAAAGATTTTCCATCCAAAGAGATTGAAAAGACTTCAGCCTTTAGTTTGGAGAATGAGATTTCTAAATTAAAGGTATCCATTCCTTTGACTGATTTAATGAAGAACATCAGTTAAAGAGGTCAAGTTTCTAAAATTCTGAATTTCGATCCTATGTCTGATATGGTGAATATTGAAGACGATCAACCTGAACTGATATTTGGACCAGCTTTAGATGGTGAGTCTCCAGATAGCGAAGTGCCTCCTTTTTATATCAGTCTCCAATTGCATGAGTTTGTATTGCATAATGCCATGTTTGATTCCGGTGCTTCCCATAATCTTCTGCCGAAAGCAATCATGGAGAAGTTGGGTTTAGACATCACCAGGAAGTACCATGATCTTCATTCATTTGATTCTAGCAGAGTGAGATGTATTGGGCTCATTAAAGACTTAGTTGTTAGTTTGGATCAGATTCCCACAAAGAATGTTTTGATGGACGTAGTTGTGGCAGACATTCCTCCCAGGTTTGGTATGCTTCTTTCCAGATCTTGGGGAGAAAAATTGAAAGGGACATTACAATTATATTTCTCCTATGCAACGATTCCCGTGTTTTCCCAAATGAGAAAGTTATACGGGGAACAAAAAATGAAGTATATGATTACAACCAAGGAGAAACCGGTTAATCATCCGATTAATTATGTACATACAAATTAAGAGTCTTTTGTTTTGTTTGCTGATATTTTCAATGATGTAGATAGTCAATTAGTTCAAGCAGAAGATATTCCAGAGATTACTGAAAATTTCAGAGAAGTTTTGCAGAAGGAAAGGCAAAAACTGGAAAGCACAGTTGAGCAATCAGCTAAAGATAGTGGACAACAAGCAGAAAAAACAGAGCTAGCACAATTTCAGCACTTAGAAGATGATGAAGAGGGTCTTTGGAACATGGATTTCAATTGCGCAGTGGGAAATGATGGTGCTGGAATTGGTATTTGGGTACGCAGTCCTTTTTCCGCTCCCAAAAAGGTGCCGAGCAATGTACGGGTATGTTCTTACAAGTTAGCATTCGATTGTTCAAACAAGGAGGCTGAGTACGAAGCTCTGATTGCTGGCCTAAAAATTCTTAGAAAGCTGAATGCTAAGAGAATTGCAGTTTATGGCGACTCCAAATTGGTGATTAAGCAAGTAAAGGGTGAATACCAAACGAAGCATCCCCGAATGCGGGCTTACCGAAATGTTGTTCTTGATATTTTGAAGCAGTTTTTAGATTATACTTTGACTTGTATTCCTCGCATTCAAAATGGAATTGCAGATGCACTTGCTAAGGCAGCAAGTAATTTGAAGATCCCAATGAATTCAAGTAATAAGTTCGAAATCCATGTGAAGCACCGTCCTACTGTCCTGGATAATCAAAGATGTTGGCAAGTTTTCCAAGATGATGATGAGATTAATGATTTTCTGCAAAATAAAGGTAAGTTCAAGGATACCTCAATTGATGTAGAATATGATGATGGTGAAGCTAATGTGCAAGTAAATCAAATGGAAGTGTTGCAGCTGAAAGATAACGTTATTCCTAAAGGTTTGATACCTTTATAAGATCTCTTCGATCAGGATGATGTGGCTAAGAAAGCAACCTTATGGCCGACTGAAAAAGGAGTTGAAGATGTAAATATTGGAACAGCTGAAGACCCAAAGATGGTGAAGTTATCCAAATCATTTCCACCGGAGGTAAAAGCAAAATATGTGAGTTTGTTGTCTTCTTTTTCTGATGCTTTCGCTTGGGACTATTCAGATTTAAAGATGTATGATACCAATATAATTCAACACACTATCCCAATCAAGCCTAATCAGAAGCCTTTCAGATAGAAGCTAAGAAGAATCAACCCGAAGTTGCTGCCATCGATTGAGAAGGAGGTAAATAGGTTGTACAAAGAAGGAATCATTGTTCCCATCATATTTTCTGATTGGATTTCCAATTTGGTGCCAGTGCAGAAAAAGACAGGTGAGATTTGGTTGTGCATTGATTTCCGAAATCTGAACAAGGTGTCATTGAAGGACAATTATCCATTGCCTAAAATGGATCATATACTTCAGCGAGTAGTTGGAGCATCTCGTATGTCACTACTCGATGGTTATTCTAGATATAACCAAATTTTGGTCCATGAGGATGACCGAGACAAAACAGCGTTCACCACTCCATGGGGAACATTCCACTATGCCAAGATGCCGTTCGGTTTGAAAAATGCTGGTGCGACTTTTCAGTGGGCAATGGACATGGCTTTTGCGAATGAGAAGGATGTTTTTCTTGTTATATATCTTGATAATTTGACGGTATTTTCCAACTCAGATGAAGAGCATATGTATCACTTGAAAGCTGTCTTTCAAAAGTGCAGAAAATATGGTGTCTCACTTAATCCGAAAAAGAGCTTGTTTTCCATAGATGAGGGAAAATTACTTGGTCACATTATTTCAAAAGATGGCATTCGTATTGATCCATCACGTGTTGAAGCAATTCAGCAAATTGACCCTCCCAAGAACAAGAATGAGATTCAGTCTTTTAATGGTAAGATGAAATTTTTACGCCGTTTTGTCCCTAACCTTGCTGAACATCTAAGAGAGATAACAAATATGATAAAAAAATGACATCCAAGTGAAGTGGACTAAAGAGGCTGTAAAGTCCTTTAATTTGGTAAAGTTGGCACTATCTTCAGCTCCAGTGTTAATCAGCCCAGATTACACCCAAGATTTTATTTTGTTCTCATTTGCTTCGGAGCATACCATGGCAGCTGTGTTAAAGCAGAAAAGAGATGGGCATGAGAAGCCAATAGCTTTTTTCAGTTCAACTATAAGAGACACAGCCTTGAAGTACAACATCATTGAGAAGCAAGCTCTGGCACTAGTAAAAGCATTAAAGGATTTCCGGGTATACATTCTACATTCTCATATTTTGGCTTATGTTCCTAACACTGTTGTGAAAGATGTTTTAGCACAAACTGATCCGGAAGGAAGACGAGGCAAGTGGATTACAACTTTGCTGGAGTATGATGTGGAGATAAGGCCCACGAAGCTTATCAAGGGACAGGGGCTGGCGAAGCTTATGGCTGAATTGAATTTGCATGCATTAGACATAAATCTGATTGCTGCTATGTCTGATGAGGATGAGGAGAATTCACCACTTCAGGTATCGGAAATTTTTGTTGCTTCTCCGTGGTATTCAGATATCGTGTATGTTCTTCAAAATTTGTCACCACTGCCCGGCATGACTAGAAACAAAGGTAGAACTCTGAAACTGAAGGCTGCAAAATTTTGTATTTTGAATTCTGCACTTTATTGGAAAGATCCGGGTGGTGTTCTATTGAATTGTTTGGTGGAAGAAGAAGTGAATAAAGTAATGGAGGATTTCCATAAAGGAGACTGCGGGGGTCACCTTTTTTGGAAAACAACAGCCAATAAGATTTTGACAGCGGGATACTATTGGCCGACATTGTTTTTTGATGTGTATAAGACTGTCAAAGGCTGCCATGAGTGCCAGATTTTCGAAGGAAGACAGAAATTACAGCCTTTGCCACTTAAGCCTATTGAGGTAAGCGCCCCTTTTCAGCAGTGGGGTTTGGATTTCATTGGCGAAATTCATCCCACCTCTTCAGGACAACATATATGGATCCTAACAGCGACTGATTATTTCACGAAATGGATCGAAGCAGTTCCCACCAGGAAAGCTACGGACGCGGTAATCATTTCTTTCCTTGAGAATAACATTTTGTCTCGCTTTGGCTGCCCGAATAAATTGATCACTGATAATGCAGAAGCTTTCAAATCAAGAAAGATGATTGAATTTTGTAACAAGTATAATATCACTTTGGGACATTCAACCGCCTATCATCCGCAAGGCAACGGATTGGCAGAATCATCCAACAAATCTTTGGTTAACATCATTAAAAAGTTGTTGGAAATCAATAAGAAAAGTTGGCATAAGAAGTTAGTAAATGCACTTTGGGCTGATCGGGTAAGTCAGAAGAAATCCATTGGTATGTCTCCCTTTGAGTTGGTATATGGAATAGACACAGTGTTTCCTACCTCCCTTGCAGTTCCGGTGGTCAAACTTCTTGAAGAGGCTGGCAGTGAAGAAAGTCATATGCAGAGAAGAATAAATCAGATGATTCACTTGCAACAAACGAGAGAAGAGGTTTTCCAAAACAAATTTAAGTTGCAGGAGAGAATCAAGAAAATCTATGACAGGAAAGCGAAGGCGGATAAATTACAATTGGAGGAAGTAGTGCTGAAATGGGATGCTAGAAATGAGAAAAAAGGTAAACATGGTAAGTTTGAAAATCTCTGGAAAGGTCCTTTTAAGATTGCTGCATATCGTGGTCAGAATGCCTTTCTTCTGAAGGAGATGAACGGGGAAGATTGTCTAGGAGGGCCGGTCAATGGTCGACTACTCAAGCGGTATCATTTCTAAGATATTTTCTGTTGATCACATTGTCATTGTACATATCATTTATTTCAGTTTCATCGCAAGAGTGCACTGTGATATTTTCTTCGGTTTGGGGCCCGAAGTGAATGCTATAATTATGAAGAAGGATTTAAGTTTTCGTCTGAGTCTGTCTAGTCGGTTTGGTTCAGTCATTTCAGTTTTAAAATTTGAGTCAATTTGAGTCAAAGTTTAAGTCAATAAATTGAGTCATCAGTCTTTTGTTGATTTGTAAAAATAATGGACTCCATAGCCCAATGGATGAAGGCACTGCCTACTCTCCCAGAGATCTGCCATTCTTGGCACCTCCCAGGAGCTACCATCCCCATTGGAGCCAATGTTAGAGTCGGTATTTACATCCCTCCGTCAAAGATCATTTCTCTTATTGCATTTCATTTTTAGGTGTCTCATTCAGCTCATTCATCTGCATTCCGTTAGGGGCATGCCATCATGTGACGGAAGGGCTTTTTTCTCTCATTCTCCCTCATTTTTGTACCTGCTGGGTTGGTCAAAATTTCTCAAAATTCATCAAAGTGGATTTCAGTCATTTACAGTCATAGATGGTATTTTGGTCGAAAAAGAGCCATTTCAGTTTCTAGGTCTAGGGTTTTGGTCTTCAGAATGTCAAATAATACCCGCAAGCCATGAGGATGTCTTCAATAAGTTTTCATTTCAAGATTTTCATCATCAATAATGCTCAAGGATGTTTCTTCTTCAAAACTCTGTTTTGAGGAAGAAATCGTCAAATTAATTGTTTGTAATAAATATGTATTTTTAAAGTTTTCCGCCATGAAGTATTTAAAATGCAGCCCTAGTCATCCTTTGACGAAATCCAATGCCACCATCCCTGCAAAAAATCAACCAAGAAGCCATCGTTTTAGCCAAAAAAATCAAAGAGGAAACTTGAAAAGCAGAGTTGTATTAAAAGTGAAGAAATGCCAATTCTGAAACATTACAAAAATGGGTCTTTACAAAGAAAAAATCAAAGCCATGACTTTATATAGATATTTCTATGTTTATCAATGCCATTTGCACCCAAGAGATCAATTGAAGTCAACTCAAGCTGTGAAAGGGCGAAACTGAATTTTGGAGCTAAGACTGTGTGCTTGGGTGTGCGCGTGGCACATTGGAGGAAGGCGCGGCGCATCCACAAGACGCGGCGCAGTGGGCCAAGCCTGACTGTGTTAATTTTCTCGAGCACGTCACATAGAGCCGACGCGACGCACTGGGTGTGCGCGTGGCGCACGAGCCGACAGGCTTAATTTCATCACCGCTTCACCAAAATTTCAAATCAACTCGGTTTTCTAATGATCCAAGTAATTTTGTGAGCTTTGGTTATGGATAGTAGCTGGTGTTTGGTGTAGTTTGAAAGCGAAACATAAGAATTTAAATTCCAAAATGATAAACCCTCTCAAAATGTCAAGATGCTCTTAGGGTTTGTATTTGAAATTTAAAGGGTGTGATTTTTGTGCCAAGAACTTCAAAGCATATTCCTTATCACTGTCACACTGTTATCATAATCCCCTCTCCTATTCCCTCTGTCCCAAAACCAATCATATCCCTTGTACCCATTTTTCCTATCACTAAACCCTACTAGCCCTCCCCCTTTCATATCACTTATAAAATCCCCAATTCCCAACAGTCAAGTGACTGTTATTGCATTAATTTCACTTGAAAAACCCCCACTTTTCCCACTGTTCATAATTACCACAGTCCCTCATTTCCTTCTTGGTACATATTTGGCATATTTGGTTTTGAAAGACAAACACCAATTCATCATTTTCAAACAAACCAAACTCTTATTTTCACCATATATATATCAGCATATACTTGTTATACACATTGCAAAGCACCATGTCAAAGACAAATTCATCATATGAGCAAGAAAGTGACTCAACCACAGAGCTAAATGTACCGAGCAGGCCTCATAAAAGTGGGAAGCACATCAGAGAAGAGCCCACTTCCTTGACTCAATTGCAGGCCTGCCCGCTTGCAATGGTATGCTTTCAGCAACAGTCATGCTTTCAGTATTGTGAGATGATTGCTCAGATTCAACATCATCATGAGTTAGTTCACTTATTTGTCCTAGATTTGCATGATGGTCATGTAAACCTTGCTGGAGTGAACTTCACCTTGACACCAGAAACCGTTTCTCAGGCGACCGGGATACCAAACATAGGTGAAGAGTGGAACAAGAGGCAACAAGTGGATAGAGCATATTATGAACCTTACATCAGACCTGGCTATTTGAGGCAGCTCAGCAAGGTATTCCCATTTCGGTTTCTGAAGGATTCCTATGCACCATTGATGAAACTCATCATCAGATACTTCAGCTGTGAGGGCCGGTTCTCACGCCTTTATGTATACCACATCAGACTTTTGATGCATTTCACGAGAGTGAGACTGATGAGTATTCCATATTTCATGTGTTGAAACATAGAGCGAATGAATACCCTTGTGCAGAAGAAGACTCCAGAGCAGTAGCATAACAACATTTATCATTATGCGCTCATCAAGATCATTCTGGTACATCAGCTTGGATTGCAAGGCATTGCATGGGAGGAGTTCATTTCCCGTGACTTCTTTACAACCCCTCAGCCTCCTCCCGAGAGTGTTCATGATGCAAGAGAGCCTTCACATCAGTTTGAGGTTCCCGAGATAGAGCCTATCAGTGTTCCAGTATGTGTTACCTATCAGAGAGGCCCCAGAGCCTTATTTGCAGCAGCACGACGAGTACTATCTCCACCAGGGGTGGAAGGGGTCTCGTTATCTTCATCAGCAGTGCGAGTACTATCTCCACTTGACGTGGAAGGGGTTTCACCTTCGACATCAGCACAGGTACAGGGACAGGACAGAGGCGAGAGGCCTATGCAGGATAAAGGCCCCTCACGAGGCCAAGATACTGATTTTATATTGATCGATGTTGATTCGAGCTCTCCCAGCTCAAAGCTGAAAGAAATCATCCAGGAGAAGAAAGCTGAGATAGACACACTGACCGAGAAATTGCAAAGATATCAGTGGGTTATAAATTACTTGGAGCAGTGGAATAAACAATTGGAGGATCAACACACACTCATGGAGCTGCAGAGAATCCGCGAAGACCGGGAATTGGCCCGAAAGAGACCAGGTGACATGACACTGTTTGAGCGGGAGATTTGCCTTACGAGAGCCAACGTTCATATTGAGAAGATGTTGGTGAAGGCCAAAAAGGACAAGGACATGCTCAGACATATGAAGAACCACTATTGGGCCCGCACACATGTTTGCAAAGCGAAGATGAAGATCCTGAAAGCGAGGCTGAGGAGAGCACTAAAACGCCGGAAAAGGCCTGATCCACTCCAAATCTTGGCCGAAGCTTCTTTGACTAAGCATGGCACATGATGGGGGACCTTCACTCCAAATTTCAGCAAATTTGGAGTAAATTTTTTCATTTTTGAAATTTTGGTCGCAAAACATATTTTCCCGCCCGACGCGTCGTGCCACTTGGCACGCGCTTATGATTGGGACATCTTCTGGAGGAAAAATTTATATTTTTGAGTTTTTTATTATGAATTATGCATGATCAGGAATGGATGAGAGATTTTATCAAGTTCTGGATGGTTTAAAGGGTCAAAAATACTCCAAAAATGGCCTTTCTGCCACTTTTTGCATCAGCAGGAACCAGTCTTGGGAGATTGCAGTTTTGGAGGGGCAAATGAACTCCAAATTGAAAAATTCCACTTGGGTTGGATAGCCGACATATAGGGCTTTCCAATGAGCTATCATGAGCTCAATTTAGAATTCGGGAAGTGCCTCAAACATAGGCTCAAAGTGGCGTGGCGCATTGAGTTTTCTAGCGCGACGCATAGAGAAATTTGGCCTCATTTTTACTTTTCAGCTCAGAAATTCGCCCAGTTTGACTAGTTTCACTTTTTGATGTAACTATTGATCTATCTTGATGTAAATTGATGACTATGATGTAATTTTGGCTCATATTTAATTTTTCTAGAGGATTCATTCACTAAAAAGTGAAAATTAAATGAATGAATCAGTTTCCTTCCATATAGATGCAAGTTGTTTGATTGCCTAGATTTCAGTTCCTAGTTTAGAATTGGTTGAAACAACTCCTAGAAGGATGAAATCGACCCCTAGAGGCATGGGAAGGGGTTATACTTGTCTATATATTGTATTTTCTGAGACATTTTCAGGGTTGGACTTTTGGGAATAGTTTGGCACCTCATTGTATATTCATTTCAGCTTTTTGGCAAAGGAAAGACCAAAGTTTTGCAGCACTTGTTGGGATCCTTGTGGCTCTAAGTTTTGATGATGGTTTTCTCCATGTATCTATAAGTTTCATTAATTTTATATGTATGCCATTTCCCTTCTCTTTGATTCTGAATTAAACAAATGAGTAGCTAAGGTAGAATTCATTAGTTTGCTGGTGCTCTGCCTTAAAATTTTGTTTAGTTTTATATGTTTTCCTCCATTTGAAGAGGATCCTTGTACCTTCTTTCCCTCTTTAGGTCCTCAGCAGTATTTTCTATCCATTCATTGAATCTAAGAAATCAAAGCCATTGCTTTTCTTTCCCTGCCCCAACTTGAACTCTGCAAGAATTTGGCCTCATCCCCAAGCCCAAATTGCCTTTCCCTTTTTCCAAAAAAAACCCCTAAAAATCATTCCAAACTCCTTGATTAATATACCTAGCCTAAAATTAGCACTCATTTCAGTCATCTCAAGGCCCATTGATACATTTTTACTAAGATTGACCCGGAGAGAGCCCTCTCCTGTTCTGGTAGGGCTAGCTACTAGACTGAGTGTGGTTTGGTGTTACCCTGAATCCCGCCTTCCTTCAGCCTAAGGTGGATTTGGGCAATAACAGAACCAACAACTACCTTACTGGAACTAGCTGACTGCTCAGTCATTATACTAGAGGGAACATTACAGGATGTGATGGTCTCTGTTGACACTTGGGAATACCTGACAGATTTCTTGATTATTAATCCTAGGAACCAGCTAGATGGGCATTCCTTAATATTAGGAAGGCCTTGGCTAGCGACCGTTGATGCTTATATCAGCTGTTGGACAGGCAATATGAGTATAACCAGGGGGAATGATGTGAAAAATTTAGCTTTATACCCTCCTACTTAGCCAAGCTTAATTATCATGAAAACCAGGAAGCAACCTGCAACATACTTAAAAGAAAATATTTGGTCACCATTTACTATGATAGATGCCCTTGAATTCAAAAACCAAACTGAAGACGATGTCATCAATACTTTTATCAATAATCCTACCACAGTATTAAGTTCGAAATGTCACATGATTAAAGCAGTCCTTGACAATGAAATTGAAGAATATCCCTTGAGAGATATCCATGATCAAACAATACCAACAACCACTATTTATAGTAGCAAACCTGTCGAAATTGAGCCAGGGAAGATCCTGAACATTAACAGTAATCTAAGTGATGACCAGTAATAGAAACGTATTCAAGTCCTTAGGAAAAATAAAAAGGCTTTTGCTTGGGATTACTCATATATGAAAGGGATTGACCCTCAACTATGCATGCATCATATCTACACTAAAATGGATGCAAAAACCATTCGACAACCTCAACATAGATTGAATCCTCATCTAAAAGATATTGTTAAAGAAGAGCTTCAAAAACTATTAGATGTGAATTTTATCTATCCTATATCTAATAGTAAATGGGTTTCTCCATTATTTGTGGTTCCCAAAAAGAATGGGAAATGGTGAATATGCATTGAATATAGAGAACTTAACAAGGCAATGCAAAAAGACTACTTTCCCCTTCCATTTATTGATCATGTCCTAGACATACTGGCAGGGAAGAAATTTTTCTATTTCCTGGATGGATTCAGTGGCTACAAAAAAATTCAAATTGCTCCTGAAGACCAGGATAAGACCACCTTTACCTATCCATGGGGAACATTCGCCTACAAATTATTACCTTTTGGATTGTGTAACGCACCTGCCACATTCCAAAGAGCCATACTCAGTATTTTTTCAAACTTGATAAATGAAGGATTGGAAGTATATATGGATGATTTCACACCTTATGGAGATGACTTTGAGATAGCATTACAAACATTGGAAAAATTTCTGGAATGGTGTATTGCTACCAGCCTATGTTTAAGTCACGAAAAGTGCCATATGATGATGACAGAAGGTCTTATCTTGGGTCATTACATTTCAGTAGCTAGAATTCAAGTAGATCCAGAAAAAAATACAGGTAATTCTTTTACTAGCTACTCCATGCACTCAAACAGAGGTACGTAGTTCTCTGGGATTTGCTGGATATTATTGTAGATTTATCAAGGATTTTTCACAAATTTCTGCACCATTATATGCCTTAACAGGAAACAGTGATTTGATATGGACTGAAAAATGTGACACTGCCTTTACAGATCTAAAACGGCTAGTATCAACAACACCAATATTACGAGGTACGAATTGGGATATACCATTCTAGATTTCATCAGATGCATCAGACACAACCATTGGAGCAGTTCTTGGCCAAGAAGAAGACAAGAAAACTTACGCTATATATTACATTAGAAAAAACTTAACCCTTGCTGAATTGAATTACACAGTAACAGAGGAGGATTTTTTAGCTGTTATTTATGCTATTAACAAATTTAGGCATTATATAATTGAATACCTTGTAATTCTGTATACAGATCACTCTGATATTAAATACTTAGCTAAAAAACCCATTACAAATGGAAGAGTGACACGTTGGTTGCTACTTTTGCAGGAATTTTACGTAACTATAAGGGATCGACCATGGAAGGAAAACCTTGTGGCAGATTTCCTCTGTCGAGTGCCAAGAACAGATGATGCAATATCAATAGAGGATCAGTTTCTAGATGAACACCTGTTTGTTGTAATCGTGGAAACACCATGGTACACAGATGTGGCGAATTATTTAGCAGTGGAAAAACTACCTAAACATCTGATACCCAGAGAAAGGAAATCAATAGTACAACGCATCACTCTGTTCTCCTGAATTGGAGGATACATTTTTTCACATGAGGGCCGATATGCACATCCGCAGGTGTATCAGGGAAGATGAAATTTATGATATCTTAAAAGCCTGCCACGATGGACCTTGCGGTGGAAATTTTGCAGACCGCAGAACTGGACACAACATTTTACAAATGGGCTACTACTGGCCCACGATTTTTAAAGATGCTAAGAAATTTGTCTAGGCCTGCGATAGTTGTCAAAGGATGGGTCGCCTTGGCCAATCTGATGAGATGCCTTTGCA
Source organism: Pinus albicaulis (assembly GCA_034641835.2). Classification (NCBI taxonomy): domain Eukaryota; kingdom Viridiplantae; phylum Streptophyta; class Pinopsida; order Pinales; family Pinaceae; genus Pinus; species Pinus albicaulis. Next base: position 178,475,028 of record CM076569.1, on the reverse strand, counting down.
TCCACAACTGGTTATAGAACCTTTTGAGCGTTGGGCAATAGAATATTTTGGGCCAATCAACCCATCATCCAACCAAAAATCATATATATTGGTTGCAACAGAATATGTAACCAAGTGGGTGGAAGCGGCAACATTACCTAGAGCCACAGAAGAAATAGTGATAAACTTTCTTTTTGAAATTTTTGTACGATATGGGTTACCCAGAGAAGTAATCATTGATGGAGGGCCGCAATTCGTAGGCCACAAGATTGCTGCTACACTAAAAAATCATCATGTTATTCACAAAATTACCTCTCCATATCACCCTCAAGCAAACGGGCAGGTAGAAAGCACCAACAAAGTAATTGAAGCTATCCTAAAAAAGATAGTCTCATCGCATAGATGAGACCGGGCTACACGACTTCCAGAAACCTTATGGGCATATCGCACAACTTGGAGGAATACTACTAGATACTCCCCATATCAACTGGTATTTGGTAAGGAACCTATTTTTCCCATAGAATTTGAGATACAAACACTAAGGAAAACCCAGGAAGTGGGACTAGATTTAACTGAAGCCCAGATTAATAGAATACAACAAATAAATGAATTATATGAAATCTGGCTTTAAGCTCTGCAGCATACTGCACTCATTCAACAACAAAGAGCCAAATGGCACGATTCTCTGATCAAGAAAAATACATTTCATTAGGGTGACTGGGCACTTCTCTACGATTCCAGGTTTCAAGACTTCCCTGGAAAACTGCAAACTAGGTGGTTAGGTCCCTATGAAATAAAGGAAGTACATGACAATGGCACTCTTACGTTAACCACCATTGATGGGTCTGATTGTTCCTTTAAAGCAAATGGACATCGGGTGCGCCTTTACCAAAGACCACTTACAAGAGAATCCTTTTGTCAACAGATACACAAAGACTCCACCATGCAAGTTTTAGCTGCAGAAGACAATCCTTCCGCAGCTTCATCTTGTTAGAAATTAATTTTTTATTTTATTTTTGTAAATAAGATTTCCAATTTAATTTGTTTTTGCCTATTTTGTTGTTCCCTTTTCGGAACAACACTTTTTGATTTTGCTATTCCCTTTTCGGAACAACACTTTTTGGTTTTTCTGTTCCCTTTTTGCAACAACACTTTTTGGTTTTGTTGTTCCCTTTTTGGAACAACACTTTTTGGTTTTGTTGTTCCCTTTTCAGAACATCACTTTTTGATTTTCCTGTTCCCTTTTCGGAACAACACTTTTTTGTTTTTATGTTCCCTTTTCAGAACAACACTTTTTGGTTTTGTTGTTCCCTTTTCGGAACAACAATTTTTTGTTTTTGTTGTTCCCTTTTCGGAACAACACTTTTTGGTTTTGCTGTTCCCTTTTTGGAACAACACTTTTTGGTTTTTCTGTTCCATTTTCGGATCAAAACTTTTTGGTTTTGTTGTTCCCTTTTTGGAACAACACTTTTTGGTTTTGCTGTTCCCTTTTCAGAACAACACTTTTTGATTTTGCTATTCCCTTTTAGGAACAACACTTTTTGGTTTTGTTGTTCCCTTTTCGGAACAACACTTTTTGGTTTTGTTGTTCCCTTTTCAAAACAACACTTTTTGATTTTGTTGTTCCCTTTTCATAACAACACTTTTTGATTTTTCCATTCCCTTTTCGAAACAACAATTTTTTTGCTGTTCCATCTTTGGAACAACACTTTTTGTTTTTTTCTTCTTGCATTTTTTTGTGTGTTTTGAACAAAACCCTTGTTATATATCTCCCAAATACTTCTAGTTCATTTTTTTCAGCTTCATTTCTTTTATTCCTTTTATGGCCTGTAGTACAGTACCTTCATGCGGACAAAGACTTATGGATTTTATTAAAGCAGGTGACTATTTTTAAAAATTATGATTTTTGACCAAGACAACTTCTTGATGATAGGCCTAAAACAATTGAAAGGGACATAATTACTTATATTTTACTTTTCTATACTGATTTCTATTGTATATGATACTGATTGATCATATTTACCATGCTAGTTCTACTTTTCTTGGTTATAATTCTCTGTCTATTATCAATGGGATTATGGGTGTAATTATTCTTATTATTGATATGTTCTAACTTCTTACACCATCCCTACTCTTAAGGATTACTAAGCCTCCCTCTATTTATCATAAAAATATGATGATAATTAGTCTACAGATAGAGGATAAGGGGTCTCATTAACAACCATCCTACCATGTTCATAAGGATGTAGCAATGTGACATACCCACTATGGCCACCACACCAGGGTTATGGTCCATTGGATGGCTAAAATATCCTTGGAACAGGAGGTCTCATCACAAGTCAGCCTGCTCATTTTTTCTACTTCCCAGTGAATGGCAGTGTGGTTATCTGGTTACCATGCCAGCACACTGGTCTCTTCTGTAAGAACAACAATAAAAAAAAATTCACTTATAAATTGAGGATCCTGGGTCACTTGGGTTTAAAAGCAACTCTGTTGAGGCTATGGACGCTTGCTAGTAGCAGAAGCTTTGCTTATGGTATTGAAGTTCCATTTCCACAATCAATAACTCTTATAATACCCTCTTCCCATTTATATTTTTTTCGAGAGATTATTTCCTCTAATACTTCCCTACTCTGAACCTTTATGCATGCATTTATTTTTTTTCTCAATCATATCATACACAATTAGAATATCATTAGCAAAAGCCTTTTTTTACATATTGTTGTTCCCTTTCCTATCACTTAACTTATCATCAACTAAAACTTCTTGTCTCTTATCATTCATTATCATTATACCCATGATTTCATTCTATCCATATTGTCCCGTCATTCATCTACGTACTCTGACCCATTTATGGTTGTACTCTTTATCCTGCCACCGAAATATCCATTTCCCGTCTAATCGGTCAAAGGCGACCTCTCATTAAGGAGGGGGAGAGGACTTCCATCATGCGTATGATGTCACTATTTCATTAACTAACACGATATCCCATGATTATGCGACATGTGAAAATATAACAACATCAGCTATACTTAGTTCTTTCAACAAACTTGTTGTTCTATCGCTGTGCTATTGTGCTTTGTAATACTGTTGTGTTTTTCAAATTTGTTGTTCTTTCCAGTATTACTACACTTTTCAGTATTGTCGTGCTTTTCAGCATTTCTGAATCTTCCCATTACATCCATCCTTTGCAAAAATAAGAAGAATTCGAACACTATGGGTGGTAAGACAGTGCGCTGGGAACCATTAGTATTAGAAATATCCGACAGAGCAAGATAAATTCTGATTCGAGCAGGATGGATATCCTATCTTGCAAGGTTTCAGCCCCCAAATGAAGAAATTGCTATTGAGTTTCTACAAAATTTACAGAATATGGAATCCATGGTAAAAGGCAGAAAGATTATAGTTATAGATGCTGTAATACCTTAATTAACTGGACTATCGGTAGAAGGCACCACATGGGCACAAAAACATGTATCGATACACGACGCGATGGAAACCTTCAAAGACGAAGGCGAAAAATTGGTCAGAAAGGGCAAAGGCATTCAACCATCTTCTCTCGCAGAACCATGGAGGGAATTAGCAAGTATCATCCATAAATTCATTACCTGTGATGGACACCATGATGTGGTAAGGTCGTGACAACTCAAACTCCTAGCTGTTCTAAAGAAAAAAATTATAGTTAATTTGCCATCCCTTTTAAATTCTTTATTGCACGATACTGCTACTAGAATAAGACGGGTTGGGCATCCTGAAATGGTGGTAAGTCACCATGGACTGATTAGAATGATCATTAGTCATAGCCTAGTCCAATATAACTTGACTTGGGATGGTCTCATTACAGCCTTAGAAAGCATACAGAACCCTGTAATTCAACAACCCGCAATTGCGGAAGCAAGTCAGCAAAACCCTGTCTCAAAACAAAAAAGGATTGCCCATCCAAAGGTCGAACCTCAAAAATGTAGGAGGTCTATGAGAATCGAATTAGCTCAGAGAATAGTTGAAATTCAAAGTGACCAACCTGTGCAAAAATCCAGCCCATTTAGCGTAGAGGATTCTGAGTCTGAACAGGAGACACCAGGTTCAGAGGAAGAGCCAGAAGAAGAAGCCAGGTCAGAACAAGAAGAAGGAGAAGAGCCTAAGGAAGAGGCTGATCCAGAATTAGAACCCAAAGAACAAGAACGAGAGCCCAAGAAAGAGGTTGAGCTAGAATTATAACCCGAAGGACAAAAACGAGGACAAGAACAAGATTATGAATTGGAAGTTGAAACTGGATCATATTTTGAGGCAGGAATAGCCGAGGTCCTAGCAAATCTTGATGTACACATGCAACCTGGAGGATCGTTTGACCCTAGCACATTGGACACACAAGCACTGGAGACTTTCAGGCACATAGAAACTCCTCCATCACAAGAGGATACAGATACAAAGATTGTACAGGAATCTGATAACCAGTCTGGTGATACAATTTTTTTAAGCCAGGAGGACCCACAAAAGTCTGTAGATATAAATATTGGTCATGAATCTGACAGTCAGTCAGGTAATACAGTTCCTTTAGAACACAACCTTGAGGGCCAACAAGAAGCCTTAGAAACAATTGATAAACCTGTTAAGGGTACAGACGCCCCTTGAAAGAACCTAGGGGCCAGGGAAAAACTCAAGAAGTTGCAACAACAGTACAGGAACCTCCAAAATACATTTAAAAGGTTACGATGGAAAATAAAGAATTGAAAACACAGAGCACTGCTCCTGAGGTGACTCCTGTAACAACACAAACACTAAAATGTGAATAAGTGGGGATTCAAACAGAACTCGTTTCCACTAGAGAAATTGCCACCCAGATTGATTTGCAAGGGAATGTGGTAAATGTAGTTATTCAAATGGAGGGTTGGTCCTCCCACAAAAACAAATACAAACTGAAAAGGTACTCTTTCACAATATTGGCACCCAAACAGAGAAGAAATCTGAGGATTCATCATTAAAGTAGGACCCTATTGTCTTAAAGCTTCAGGAAGAATTAACGCAAGCCCAACTTGATCTAGAACAACATCAACAACAGACAGTCTCCCTGCAAAAATACCAAGAATTACAAAAAAAATTGAGAGGATTAGCTCTAGCAGAGAATGAGGCTTTTGGTAAGGCTAGATAGGAAGAAGAAAAAATTAATAGAATGAAAACTCAGCTGAACAGAGTTAGGAATAAATTGAACACCATTTTTTCATTGTATTTAGATATCTTAGCTTGTCGATCTCCTACTACGAACTATGCCTTGTTTCTATTAGAATGATATTTGTTGTTAAAAGTCAAAGCTATTAGAGACGACAAGCCAATTGAGCTAAAGACAATGGAAGATTTTATAAATTGCTACAAGATGCATGGAGTAAAGGTCCAAAGGCTTCTTTGTGAATTTTTTTACACAATCTCATATTAGATAAAGAATTAGATGTGAATCATAGCCCTTTTATTCGAGATGTTCAATTCTAGGCTTTTATTTCTTTTGCAGTCAACCAACTCAAGTGGTTGAAAGCTTATAATTTGTTCCAAAGACAGGAGCACGACCTGGATATTTGGGTAAGAAGTGAACCTACTCACCCTCTACAAGTATTTTCTAAGCATAAATAATTGATGACCTAAGAAGGTGTGACCAAGAGTTTAGGGCCCATACATAAGGAACTTGTGCTGGAAGGAACAAGATATTTCCTCTCCATTCAAGAAAGATCCTTAGTTGCATCCAAAATGAGATGGATGGTCTCAAGCAACAGTGTTAAAGATAGAGAACCATTTAACTATGGAAATTTCAAAGCTATTGCAAGAAGATTAATCCCATATGGCAACTTTATCTTAAGAGGAGGACCTTATTGGGTGGGATGTTGTTATAGATGCCATGTTATTTGGTATTCTCCTGAAGGTATCATCTTGACTATGAGTTATCAGAAGGACAAGAAGTAGCAGCCTTTGCACACTTGGCATGACATCATGGTCTCAGGCCTCTTACAGATAGACCTTCTCCAGCCTACTCTTCAACTTCTTTGCATCAGAATTATTTATTTTTCATGACGACATGAAAAAAGGTAAGGAGGGGAGTATGTTTAGCCTGGCAATGGGTATGTATTTACTCTTAATTATCGTCCTTTTTCCTCTTCTTCATCCATTTTTGTGTCATAATATAATAATATCATGAATGGATTTTTATGAGGAATGAGTGAAATAGTCCTGATATGGTTTAACCATTCAAACTAATTTCCATTATTTTATGATGAAAATAACAGATAAAATCAGAGTTGTTCCTAAAAAGGAACAAAAGGATCTAATCAAAAGGAAAGAAGGAAAAATAACGATGGTCAAATCAGAAATCGAATCCGTGAGAATGACCAACTATCTGAAGATAGTAATTTGTTGCAAATCCCTCAAGTTCCCCTGATCTTGAGGGATCACATTTGCCTCTCTTCTAGCTATAAAATAATGAGAAAACTATGAAGACACAGGGGGTGGATGTGATGATATAGAAGAACGGAGAATGTAAATCAGACTGTATTACATATTGTATTATGTATCTTTCATTTACGCATCATTTGTAATGAATAGAACATAGTTCTGAAAGACATATTTGCATTGTAATGATTCCGATGATTAATACATAGTTGCGTTGCTATCCATTCGATTATTCTGGAGTAACTAAGCAGTGTTCGCTGGCGGCTAAGGGCCCAGTCTCTGGTGAATCTTGCTGCTGTTCTTTGTGCTATACATTTCCTTTTACTGTAAGTATAGTATGCTTTTTTGCTTACAGTGAATTGCCTTTGATAATTTAGATCTCTGTATTTATTCCTTTGTGTGCACATTTCCAGTTTATTGAAGCTGTTTGTAAATGAATTAGTTTTGATTATTTAAAGCACAACCTGTTATTTCCATTTACTGCCCTATTTTTCGATTATTTAGATCCAAATGAAAGAGCTTGGTTATTGTTTCTGTGCTCTCGTTTGATTAAATCATTTGAATTAAAGAGTGAATCAAAATTTTGGATTATAACACATAGATGAATCCTTTTCCATAAGCTTTAGATTTATGATTGCATCTGTATTCAACGATTGGCCTTAGCATTAATCCTTGCATGAACAAGCTTTCACATACTGTGTACACACTTGAAATAAAAGGACTTACCCTGGTTGATAATTAATGTGAGGCAATTAGGATTTTTAAAAGACACCTTTTAGCACCCAATACCTGCTACCCCTAGAAGTGCGTTGATAAAATTTGAAGATCATCATGGCACTTCTAGAATTTCCAAACCTTCCACTCCCATCACAACCCATCCCTATATTGTTCCTCCACCTCCACCTCTGCCTCCAACTCCACCTACCCCGTTTACCATGACTCACTCACCCAAGATGCTTGTTTTCAAAGGATTGGATGATCCCAAGTAGTGTTTTTTTGTTGTGGAAGAAATATGGAGACCGCATAACATCACTGATGAGAATATAAATAAAGCACAGTTGGTCACACCATTGCAGGATAGAGAATTATCTTGGTATATGAAGTACTCCTTGATGAACCAAAATGCCACGTTGGCCTAGAAAAAGGTTGTGCTGAATGTTGAATTTAAGAAGTCAAAGTCGCAGTCCCAGTGTATTATGCAAATCAAAGAGATCAAGCAATTGGTCATTGAAACTGTGTGGGAATTATATCAAAGTTTTAAGACACTGATAAGTTAAGTTAGCTTTGAGATCCTTAATGAACATCACAAGGAATGGTTTATAACTGCATTATTACCACATCTAACATTGCCATTTTCACAGTAGAAGATCGCAACCCAAGTGAAAGCATTAGAGATTACGATGAAACTAGAAGCTTCGCCGGTAGCAGATACCAACATATGGGTTTGGCAAATCCAAACCTAGTTGGAAATTTTACATATGGAAATGCAAGTTTTGAAGAAGGCAAAATAGGTTTGGTCTAACATGTGCTCAAAAGTTTGGTGCATAAAGTGAAAAATGTAGGGCCGCCATAAGGATCAGTGTCTTGTTTATATATATTACTTGGGCATTGAGATGCCAAGTTTGTTGAAGCCTAGGTCAAGTACTAGACCAAAGTGGGACCAAATTTCTGGTGTATCTTATGCAAAGTTGTAGGCGAACACTCCACAGACTATTGTCATCTACTAAAAAAGTACATTTGGTCGCCAAATAAATTGTTCTGTAATTTCTGTATTTTTGTGGGGCATGATGACAATCATTGTCAAAGCTACGATCTAATGATGAGAAGTCCTGGAGCATACCGAATGCAAGTCGAAGGTCATGAAGATCCTAGTTTTCCAGCAGTGCCTAGAGGTTTCCAAGGTCGAGGGTGTGGCCAAGGAGGAGGCGTTGGACGAGGTCGCAGATAGATCATATGTTATAATTACGGTAAACTTGGACATTTCGCCAGGGATTGTCAGAATCTCGCTGTCATATATTGTAGGTATTGTCATGCATTTGATCATTAAATAGAGGATTTTCATACATTATTGGCTAAAATGCAGGAAAAGAGTAATCATCAGCCTTCCTAGAACATACAAATGATGAGATTTGAACTGCACGAAGAAGATCTAAGTGTCAAAATAATGACACGAAGTGGTATAAATACTAGAGAATAAAAAGCAGAAGAAAATAAGCATATGGAGGATACATGGGTCTAGAAATATAGAGAAAATAATAATGGGCTTGATGTACAATGCGAAAGAGAAACCTTCATGGAAGTGAAGAAGAATTTTATGAGCCCTAGCACTTCGACATCAATGGCGTAGAGACAGTTAACTTTGTTGAAGAATAAACCCAAGGATATTACAGAATCAAAGGAAGTTGGTCCATCCATTCTGAAGTCATTTTTATATACATGCATGAAGTTGCTAAGAGATCGTAAAGTTGTGGAAGGACTACATGAGATGATTGAAAATTTCATTGGTAAAGAAGACCAAAATCCTTAACAACGTGTAGTGCATAAGGTCTACAAACATAAGAAAATAACTGATAGAGAAATGAAGTTTACTGTGTAGATCGATGATTATAAAATGGACCAAGTCATCCTTGATCTTGGATCATATGCCAATGTATTTCCAAAACAAACATGGGAATGGATGGGGAGACCAAAGCTGCAATGGTCACTGATTTAGCGATGAATGGAAAATCAACAAAAGATTATTCCTATGGGTCGATTGCAGGGAATTAATGTAGATATTTATGGTGCAAGTGTATTATTAGACTTTTAAGTCATTGAAATTTTTGATAATAGAAATATGTATCCCGCTTTGCTTGGATTTTATTGGGCTTATGATATGGATGCCATAATCAGCCTGAAAAACAAACAGATGGTGCTCGAGAAGAATATTACCAGGTTTTTTGTGCCTTTGGACCCCTCTGAAGGCGCACGATATTCCAAATATTTCTAGAATGAATATGTAGATATCAAATATATATATAAGATTACTACGTAGGACGAAGACTGGATAAATAATACCGTTGATGGAAGGATAAGTTGCGAGCATGATAGTTCTTGTGTTTCAGACTTCGATGAAGAATTAGAGCACTAGAAGAACTGATTGCATGAAGTTTCCACTCAGCGGTGCGACAGATTTACCAAATCACTTCATTGCGTCACATTAGAGGCACGTGACTTGCCCTTCTATGATGGAACTAGATATGTTGATTTATTTTTTGATTAATTTGAAAACAAGGAGCCCGACGAGTAGCAATATTGTTGGGTGTGGAGCCTGATTATCTTTTTTATTTTGTATCACAACGTTGGACCCCTATACCTTAATGGGGAGGAAACACTGCCCGTAATTAAATGCTGCCTGGGGGGTCCAGGGGGGGTGGTTGAGAATTTATGGAGCCCCCCCCTGGCGAGGGGTTTTGGGGGCAGTGCCCCTGAAGCTAAAAACAAATGTAAAATTTCCTTGTAAATGTATGGTAATTTCTAGTCAATCTGGGCCATTCGTTAGGCAGATGATCTAACGGTAGAAGTTATGTTTAGTTTAGGGTTTTTTTCCATAGAAGGCAATCCCTCACTTGTATGAGGGAATTTGTATTGTGACTGTGTATTGTATGTGTATTCTCAGAGCGAGAAACAAATAGGGAGACTGTGAGAGAGAACAGAGGATATTACAGTGGATCTATTGTAGGTTGTGTCTCTTCATTTTGCTGGATAATAGAAAGGAAGGACTGGTTGTTAGAGGTGCACGTAGCCCAAACTGGGTGAACCACGTATATCTGTGTCTCTCTAGTTTTATGTGTTTTGTGTGCTTGTGTTTTTTCGCATATTTTATGTAATATTCCCAAAATTTAGATTTTTATCTAAATTGAATATTATAGTTGATTTTGTCCTAGATAGGTAAATAAAGGGGGTAAGAAGGAATAATAAACTCCTCATGTGAAAGAAGGAATAATAAAGTAGCTGATTTAAGCACCACATGGTGTGAATATGATTGGATCATGTTTGATCTAGTCATTTTGACCAAGTCCACATGCACTGTCTAGATACAATGTATCTCCTTGATGGACTGCGCAGTTTTAGATAAGGATCACTTGCATGAGTTGGGAGGCACATGTGGATGGGACCCATGATGGAGAGGAGCACTTGCTATATATGAAGAGGAAGAGAGCCATTGTTATACATGCTTGATTATTATTTTCTTGGGTCTATTGAGACTACGCTCCTCTTGCTGCTTAGCAAGGGTGCAGTGCTGCATAGCACTAAGGTGTTCCCGATCGAGAATCCCTACCTCATCCTCAAGGAAGGAGAGGTTATACAGCTACATTTCCTTATTCTGGCATTTGGCCAAAGCTACCTCCTTCAGTCACAGCGTTATTCCTGAATCGGGATAACTTTGTGTCGTAGGGTGCAGCGACAGAGGATCGCTTGAGTCATTCCTTGGCTTGTTTTCCAGTGTAGGTCTTGTCTATATATTGGGGGATCAATGAAGAGGACTCCTGGGAATATTTTCATATCATTAGCATCAGGTCAACCATCCATCTTCCCTCACAGTGCAGTCTCTAGGTAGATCTACGTTATTTTTGCAGGCAGTTGCTGGGAGGGTCATTTGAGCTCATCAGGAGGGGTTGTTTCTGAGTAAAGGGATCATACTTTTGCTTAGAGACACTATTAGAGGATGGAATCATTATTTCGGATATTCTACAGCCTCATTTCATATTTTTATTCAGTTGCAGTGACAAGTTAATTGTCACATTGTACATTCTCCGACATTTCTAGCAATCTCTCCTAGATTGGCTAGAAATATTGTATTGGAGCCCATTCCTCTATTGTTGGGCATTTATTTGTATATATCAGCCATATTTCATGTATATTCATCTACATCAGTAGCTAATCTAACATAGAATACGCAGTCACTGCTCTCCAACATTTTACAATGTTGCAGTATCTCATGTTTCTATTGCTTTCATCTTTGGAGATTGATTCCCATTGCTTGAGTGGCTCATCCTTCAAGATATTTTTGTATATTGTTGCTGATGTATTAATGAACATGATGGCTGCATTATATTCCCTTATTTGACATGTTCATATTTGTAGAGTTTAACGATTATGTTCATATATTGCTGGAGCTCTCTCTTTGAGCATGTTTCTGAGATACAAAGGTGTGGGAGATTTTTTTAACCTACCTTGAGGGATCTATTTGACCTCAACTTTTGGAAGTTAATGTATGGTGTCTTAACTAAGGTATCCAAGTCCCCTTCCATCTTATTTTTTCATTATCTTCCTTATACAACGTCCCTTTGGACCATATTGCAGAAATTCCTGAAAAGGGGATATTACAGTGGTATTAGAGCATCAATCTTGGCTCAACCTATGCATCCAAGATAATATGCCATTAGAAGTAGAATCTCCCCACATATAAGAGGATTTGTACAAAGAAAAAAAGAAAAGAGTAATGACGGAAGAGGAGATCTCCCTTCTTCTTTTCCAAACTATGGAAGCTATCATAGAAGATCTCAAGGAGATAGAAAGGGAGAATTGCAAAAAGTTTCTGAGAGGGTTTGAAGATGAAGCAAGCACTAGATATTATCATTATGGGTGTGGGAATTCAGCCACACATGCAGATCCACAGCGCAGTTCATTTCCCACTTGCACTGCAGGGAGAATGGAGGAAGAAAATGAGGCCATTGGAGGTGTAGCGCTGCAACTCAAAGGTATGGCTCATGGTTGGTGGTTTGAAAATTTTGTTTCATATTATCATGCAAATGTAAAATCATATGATGAATTCACTAAGGGATTAGTCAGGTAATTTGATAAAAATCACTGTGAAACATCATATATCAAAACCTCAAACACTTTGCATGCATTGGAGGGAACCATGAAACAAACTCCATTCCATATTTCTGAAGGGGATGAAAACATGTATGATGGCTTGCTAAGGGAAATATCCCCATTGTGTGAAGGGCCCTCTTCCATTTATGAAGACATGGAGGTACTTCCTTCAAGAGATGACCAAGATCTAGGGTCTCTCCTTGATGATGAGGTATTCTCAATTAGTGATGGGGAGGATGAGCATAAGAGATCTAACAGTGCTGGCCCATTAGGAGGAGATCCATCACCACATGGAGGTGAAAAGTGAGCCATTTATTCAATTAGAGGAGCTCTTGTATCTTTACAAGGAGTTCCAAATGATTCAACATGTGGGAACCAAGGCACAATGCTGGGGCCATATGCAGCAGTTTTTGGGGATTGTGAGATGGAGGAGGAAGAGAAGGATCAGAATCAAGGGATGATACACCCTTATCTATTCCAGGGAGTTTTTGCACAAGAGAAGGAGGTTGTACTGCGCAATGGAGAAAGGGAAAAATTATTCCACTCATATATACAGTCCACTTCTGAACTAGATGTCTCACTATATGGAAGCATTCCACTTGGGAGGCCCCTTGATCTAGAGTTGATGAGAGACATCTTGTCATGTAGTTCACCACTCTTGGATTCTGGATAGGTGAAGGGTTTGGAGGAGTCCAGCACAGCGTAGAGAGTTTGGGATAGACTCAAGGAGGAGGGAGACACTCTGTCATTTTCAGCATCACCCACTCTCATTACCCATATTTCACTGACAGAGATTGCTGCAAGGATGGAGGATAGCATCTTCATGATGCAGGATGACTGCTCCACATATTTGGAGAGACAGAGGATAATTCCTTTGAGGAAGGACTCTTCCACACATGGGAGTGGATGGAGGCCACTCATGCCTACTTTGGCCCAGCTTGGGAGATCCCTTTTGGATGACAGCTTCTCATGGGAGGCCAACTTCCAAAAGTCACTATTACTATTGGAGCATGAGCAGCTGCATGATGGGCATGGCAGCATTTTGGAGGCTAACTTTGGCATGGGGGATGTCAAAGTATCCGACAACAGCGTGAGGGGAGCTTCACATGCTAGATCACGAGCGCTGTCTCTGAGGAGGATTGATCCGTATTGGAGATCTCAGCTCTTGGTAGAGTACTCCAAGGATCTTGGTGCATGCATGATTCTTGATGACTCGGATGGAGAGGATAGATACATGGTGGATGATGTGGTCATCTATTGCTATGGAAGAATCTTCTTGACTAGGGCTTCTAGTCTCAAGGAGAAACTATTACATGCAGCACATGAGGACTACCTAGCTATGCACCTTGATGCATATCTTGCTGTGTTAGAGGAGTTCACTTGGGAGGGCATTCAGCAGGACATATCTCAGCATATGGAGAGATGCATAGCTGAAATGGTGATTGAGAGGATGTCACAGCCACCTTCCTACTCATTTGGAGTGAGGAAGCTTTTTCAGTTGAGCCATTTCAGCTCAAGGCCTCAAGTACATAGTAGAGAGGGTATAATTTCACATTGTGCTTTGTACTTATTTACTTTATATGAGCAGCATATTGTATCAAGGAGGAACATCCCTTCTTGCATATTGTATGATGTACTTGTAGCCATTTGCAACACTGATGTTGGCCATTTTATTTGTGGTTTGTGGGGGAAGCCACATGACTCTTGGTGTGCACCATTGACACCACATTGTACATTCATGTTCACATCTTATGGGATGAATGTGGCAGAAAACAAGTGGCTGGTAAAGCAATTTTTATTAATTTTTTTGAGGTAGGCAAGGAGTGCACTACGCTGATTCCATTGGTGGAACTATGATTCACTCTCCGGTTGTCCTTTGGCAGCTTGTTTTCATTGTCTTTTGCTTCCATATATTGCTGATATGTTTATGCTCATGGGAAGCTTTGCTTGGAGAGTGGGGTTGGAGTTGAGGATGCCCATTGGGAGTATGATTATCCCCTTTTCAAATGTTATATGTTTTAGGAGAAACAATGGGAACACCATGATTGCCACATCACCCCTTGTCCTTTCATGTAGGGGGAGCCATTGAGAGAAGATGCATTGTTGGAGGAGGCACTTCATGGTTGATTCATTTTGTGGGGAGGCTTGGGCCAATTTTGGAGGCCATGAAATTTCAGCCCAATATCAGTAACCCCCTCACACTTATCATAAATGGAGGGAGAAACCACTTGGATGGAAAAATCTAAACTCTCCATTCAGCCCCAACACATTGCATAGATCCGAGGTTGAGGATTTCTTGGATGAGCTACCTAGGATGGCTCATTTCATTTGGATGATTGCATGGGTGAAGGATTCAATCATTGGGGATAAGACTCCCCATGTTTCTCATCACTACTACCTTGAGGAGGCCATTGAACAAAAAGAAGATTCCTACTTACATCACTCTTTGCCTCATGATGCACACTTCTATTTGATACACTTGGAGGGATTCATGGAGGACAGATTTATTGCATTATATGATGAAACATGGTGGATTCTATTGATGAGGAGGCCACAAGAAGAAAGGGGGGGAGAATTTTTCTCAACCTTGCAGTTGCTTGAGGACAAAAAAAAATTTGAAGGGGGAGGACTGCAATATTCCCAAAATTTAGATTTTTATCTAAATTGAATATTATAGTTGATTTTGTCCTAGATAGGTAAATAAAGGGGGTAAGAAGGAAGAATAACACTCCTCATGTGAAAGGAGGAAGAATAAAGTAGCTGATTTAAGCACCACATGGTGTGAACATTATTGGATCATGTTTGATCTAGTCATTTTGACCAAGTCCACATGCACTGTCTAGATACAATGTATCTCCTTGATGGACTGTGCAGTTTTAGATAAGGATCACTTGCATGAGTTGGGAGGCACATGTGGATGGGACCCATGGTGGAGAGGAGCACTTTATATATATGAAGAGGAGGAGAGCCATTATTATACATGCTTGATTATTATTTGCTTGTGTCTGTTGAGAGTACGCTCCTCTTGCTGCTTAGCAAGGGTGTAGTGCTGCATAGCACTAGGGTGTTCCCGATCGGGAATCCCTACCTCATCCTCAGGGAAGGACAGGTTATAGAGCTACATTTCCTCATTCTGGCATTTGGCCAAAGCTACCTCCTTCAGTCACAACGTTATTCCTAAAGCAGGATAACTTTGTGCTGCAGGGTGCAGCAACAGAGGATCTCTTGAGTCATTCCTTGGCTTGTTTTCCAGTGGAGGGCTTGTCTATCTATTGGGGGATCAGTGAGGAGGACTCCCGGGCATATTTTAATATCATTGAAATTAGGCGAACCATCCATCTTCCCTCACAGCGTAGTTTCCAGCTAGATCTGCGTTATTTTTGCAGGCAGTTGTTGGGAGGGTCATTTGAGCTCATCAAGAGGGGTTGTTTCTGAGTAAAGGGATCAAAATTTTTCTTAGAGACACTATCAGAGGAGGGCATAATTATTTCAGATATGTTATAGCCTCATTTCATATTTTGATTCATTTTCAGTGACAATTTAATTGTCACATTGTACATTCTCCGACATTTCTAGCAATCTCTCCTAGATTGGCTAGAAATCTTGTATTGGAGTCCATTCCTCTATTGTTGGGAATTTGTTTTTATATATCAGCCATATTTCATGTATATGAATCTATAGAAATAGCTACTTTAACATAGACTGTTCAGTCACTGCTCTCTGAAATTTTACACTATTTCAATATCTCATGTTTCTATTGCTTTCATCATTGGAGATTGATTCCCATTGCTTGAGTGGCTTATCCTTCAAGATATTTCTGTATATTGTTGTTGATATATTAATGAACATAATGGCTGAATTATATTCCCTTATTTGACATGTTCATATTTGCAGAGTTTAATTCTTATGTTTATATATTGTTGTAGCTCTCTCTTTGAGCACTTTTCTGAGATACCAAGGTGTGGGAGATCTGTTTAACCCACCTTAAGGAATTTCTTTGACCTCAACTTCTGGAAGTGTAATTTATGGTGTGTTAACTAAGGGATCCAAGTTCCCTTCCATCTTATTTTTGCATTATATTCCTTATACAACGTCCCTTTGGACCATATTGCATAAATTCTTGAAAAATGGATATTACATTTTATGTGTTGCATTGCTCTGTAATATATAGTTTTCTAACAGATATTAAGCTTTGGACTTCGCTTTGAGGTCCACCCTGGCTAAATGGTGGGGTGCACAAAAATAAGGCTTAGGAGGATGGAAGGAATATTTCAGACTGATGAAGCTCAGGTTTGGTCATGTAAACACTCGGATCATGGACAAGTACCATGGTCAAGATGATCCTCGTGAGAATTTGTCTCACTGGACTACGCCCTGGAGTAGGGAACTTCAACCTGAATGGGTGCATATATTATTTCATACCTTGGATATGATACCTCGACAATGGTATCTTGAAACAGAGATGCACCATGGCACCAAATATTAGTATGAGATGAAGAAAGGTTTCTTACTGACTTATAATTTCATAGATGGTTGGGATTGTATTAATGATGTTCTTTAGGAATTCAGAACATGAATATTCTAAATAACCATTGAGCCACCGGCTTCGGTACAACCTGTCTGGGCTGTGTAGTTGGAACAAGCGCGAGAATGTTACAACCTAACTTCAGAATAAGGCAAGGAGGATCCACGCAATGTCAAAAGGGAAACACGGGGTTGCAGGTCCTGAAGTAGAGATGTCAAACATAACACAGCCTGTAATAACTCAGAAAGTCAACATAGGCTTAGAAGAAGAGCCCAATTTCGTGAAGATTCGGAACTTTTGGGATGATGACATGGTGAGCAAGGTCATTGCATGAGTACCATGATATGTTCCCGACGAAGTTGTCTAAGCTAAAATGCATTATAGGAGATTTGGGAATTATTTATATCACTTTGAAGCCTGATGTGAAGCCGATAAAGCAACCCCCATATTGGCTGACTCCAAAATATAAAAAGAAAGTAAGGGAAGAAATCGACAAGATGTTCATTGTTGTCATTATTGAACCAGTAGAGGAGTCCGAGTGGGTTAGCCCTATGGTGGTCTAAGAGAATAAAACCGAGGGAGAAATAATAATTTGTGTCAAACATAGAAATTTGAACGATGCGTGCGTCCATGATCCGTTTTTGACACCATTTAGTGATGAATTTTTGGAGAATGTTGGAGGGAAAGAAGCCTATTCCTTTACATATGGGTTCTCAGGATACCATCAGATCAGGATCACACTGGAAGGTCGAAGAAAAACCACTTTCATTACTGAATGGGGATCCTTTCAGTACATAGTCATGCCATTCGTACTGAAGAATTCTTTAGAAATATTTTCCAGAGTTGTAGTTGCTACATTTAAATAATATATCCATAAATTTTTGGAGGTTTATTTTGATGAGTGGAAAGTCTTTGGAATGTTAAAGAAGCATGTTTCTAGTCTTTTCTTGACGTTGGATGCTTGCAGGAAATATCAAATCTCCTTGAACTTGAATAAATGTATTTTTTGTGTGCCATATGGTATATTTTTGGAGCACATTGTTTGCAATCAGGGATTGATGGTAGATCCTCTGAAGATCGTTGTAATTATAAAATTGGATCCACCAACGAATGTGAAGCAGCTACGCACGACGATCAACCATATGGGTTATTATAGAAAGTTCATAAAGGCTTATGCATAGATCACTACGCCAATGGAAAAATTCTTGGAGAAGGATGTCAAGTTTTGTTGGGATGGTGACTGTTAGAAGAGCCTCGATGTGCTGAAGAAAAGATGGTCACTATGCCAATTCTAGTTTTTCCATATTGGAACTAGGAGTTCTACATATATATGTCGATGCATCCTGCATAGATTTGGGAGCTATCTTAGCACAACCACGAGAAGGCAATCTAGATCATCTTGTTGCTTTTGAAATCTAAAATTTTTCTAAAGAATAACATAATTACTCCACCATAGAGCGCAAAGGGTTAGCAATGGTCTATGCGTTGTAGAAATTTTAACATTATTTATTAGGCACACACGAAAAAGCCTGTGTTGGGGGGGAATATTTTCAGGTGGCTATTGTTGTTTTAGGAATATGATTTCAAAGTGATAGTCAAGCCAGGATTTTTGAATGATGGGCTTGAACATTTGTCCAGAATTGAGATAGCCAAACAGCCAAAAAATATTGAAGAAGGATTACCTCATGCACATTTGTTCGCTATTCGGGTTGCAGATGAGAATTTTCTAGATATCATTAAGTTTATGACTTCGGGAGTTGCACCTGCGGAGTATATTAGGCAACAAAAGAAAGAGATTGTAGTAAAGGAAAAATATTTCTCTATGATTGTAGGACACTTATACAAGATGGGGGCTGATGAGATTCTGTGAAGATATGTTCCTGAGCATGAACGCCACAGTAATTTGGTTGAGGCACATGGCGGAGTTGCTGGAGGTCACTACGCAGGAAAGGCCACTATGTAGAAGATCTTACAAGTTGGACTTTGGTGGCCTACGGTGCATAAGGATTCGAAGGAATATTATAGCGCTTGTGATGTATGTTAGAGGACCAGAAATCCATCGCAAAGGGATGAAATGGCGTTGCATCCTCAAGTCACTTTGTAGGCATTCGATAAAAGGGAAATCACTTTTGTGGGAGCAATTGATCCCCCTGGGAAGAAGGCAAGTGCAAAGTAAATTATTACTGTGATAGATTACCTCACTAGATGGGTTGAGGAACAATCGGTGAAGAATTGTAGTGCAGAAACAATGGCGAAGTTCATTTTTGAAAATATTTTTTCAAGATTTGGTTGCCTGAAGATCTTGATGAGCGACTAAGGTATGCATTCCTTGAACAACACTATTGATGTATTTACTGCAGAGTTCAAAATGCATCGCCAGAAGAGTAAACCATATCACCCACAGGAAAATGGGATGGTTGAGGCCTTTAACGAAATTCTGGAGAATACTTTGACTAGGGTGAGCAATGTCAACAAGGATGACTGGGACTTGCAAATTCCCATATTTTTATGGGCCTATAGAACTACTTGTAAGAAGCTAATGGGTGAGACTCCGTTTAGATTAGTATATGGGTAGGAAGGAGTAATGTCAATGGAGTACATCATGCCTAGTCTCAGAATCACAGTAGTTACAAATATGGCAGATATCGATATTATGGAAAAGATTGGAGCGATTGCTTGCGCTAGAGGAAGATAGGTTCATTGTTGGGTTTCAACAACAGGTGAAAAAGTAGAGGGAAAAATCCTGGCATGACAAGCATATTAAGCTAAATGCATTTAAGAATGGGGACTTAGTTCTTTTATATGATAGAAAGTCTGTGAAGTTCCTAGGGAAGCTGAAAATGAACTGGTTGGGACCTTATATTGTCAAGAATGTCTCGGAGGGGGGTGTAGTTCAGCTCGAGAAGTTGAATGGTGAGTTTTTCCCTCGACATATCAATGGAAACCAATTAAATTTGTACAGGGACGAATCCTCCCCTGGGGGTTCGCATTGACTATATGGTCGAAGAAGAGTCTTACTGCTCCATGCAACTAAAAGAGAGCATAGGAATATAAATGACTCTGCCAAAGGAAGGCTTCGTCGTATTAGAAATACTACATGGGATGCAGGGACGTGGCGAAGTTCTAGGGAATTGCATCGACGAATGAAGGACTGCACTACAAAGGTGGTTCTGACAAATATCGCCCCAAATATGACCATTGGAGCCAGAACAATTGATTTGAAAAGGACCTGGTCGTTAAAAGGAGAGGGGGGGATGTATTTAATAGGCATATCAGGGTGGATATGCCACCAAATTTTCATTTATGAGGTGTACCTGAAGGAGATCATGGAGTTTTAATTTTAATTTTGCTATAAATAAGGCATCCCACTCCACATTCAAACACTTTGTGCTTTGAGCTTTAGAATTGAGATTTTGTACCTGAGATCTCACCGAGTGAGTCATTGCATGCCGGATTACAATTTTGAAGTGTTTAAAGAAGCATTGATCAAAGCAGGGCTCAGGCACACAATCCAGCCAGGTCTAATACACACCATGATGGCTACGCCACCTGCAACTGTCATAGGGATGAGATATCCTAGGAAAAATACTGGAGAAGCTCCTTCTAAAAAGTTGAAGAAGTCAGTACTTAGAACATCACCTAGTATGAAAATTCTAAAGTAACTGTTATCACCCAAAAATTTTCAAAATTTTAACTTGAAATGTGTCAAGTTGGTCTTTAGGTTATTTAGGTTGCACAACACCATGAAATGATAAATTTTATGATGAACATAGGTTTTAAGTTTTTTTTAAGTTGTTAGAGATGATCACAATTCATATCATAAGATTAGATTAAAGTCTTAAATCTGGCCATCTGTAAAAAATTATCTGATTCCGCAACGATTTTAGTACAAAATTAACAGATTTTGTTGCGAAAACACGTAGTAATTCCATAGCAAAAGATGACACTTGTCAAAATAAATGTACTATGAAAGCTATCTCATTCTATAACAATTTTTTGCATAATGATGAGTGGTTTACCTCTGAAGGTTTCGAGGTTGTGTTGGCAGAGTAGGGTTATCATTCAAGAGTTAGGCACGTTTTAGCACCAGTCACCATTTGAAATCCATCTCATTTTCCTTTTCAAAGATATCCCTCATTTCTCATACTTTGTTTCTCGTTTTTGCAATCTGCTACCAAAACACCTTACTGTCATTTACATATCTTGTAGAAATCCCTTGTCATGCCAACTTTCCTCTACCAGAACAGCTCATTGTCATCAAAGAATTCTACTGAACAGGTGTAAAAATATAAAGAAGGCCACTGCTGCAGAACAAGAAAGAGATGACTACACCAAAGAAAGTTAATAAAGGAGGTCTGCCATGAAGGTATGAGCCTACAAGTCCAATTTTAATCATGGAAGAGCCATATTTTATTGAGCTTTTTACAAGAGCAGGCTGCATTCAGTTCTATCAAAGGTTTCAATGTCATCATAAATATGTCTCACAAGATTTCGTGATCAATTTCAAAGGCACATATACAAAGGTTGGCTGTCTTCATGTTTCAATTACACCTGATAGCATTTCTAAAGCAACAGGGATCTCGAGGATCGGAGTAGAATGGTTTAAAGCTACCAAGTTTAACTTGAAAAGTTGTGATGATTATCTAAAACCTGAACATGTAGGGATAAAAATGACTGAAGGGATTCCTAGAACTTGTCTTAGAGATAATTATTGTAAATTATTGGCAGTCATACATGTTGGGTATGTGTTATAATCTTTCCATGACTAGCCCCACGCGCTGTACGTTGCGCCGGGCGCAGCAAGGGGGTCACAAGGAGGGAGGCAGTGTCCCGACGAAAATTTGTTTGGCGTGCAGACCCACTCATAGGTGGACCCACCCATTTTTTGTCCATGATTTTGCACATGGTTTTGGGGTACGATGGTTTTCGGCCCCTGGTATTTTGTAGATCCAGTCAAGGGAACTACGGTTATGTTCTAATCCAGGGTTAATGGATTGGGGTTTATGTATGCTTCGGCATGTATATATATGTGTTGTAACACTAAAAAAAATAATATAATAAGAAAAATCAACCTGATGGGCTCCAATTTGGGATCTGAGAAATATCTTGTGTTTTATCTACATTTTATGTTTTATGCTCTTGCTATTGTTTATTTTCTGTTATAAGATTCGTGTGTAGATAATTTCTGTTCAGGGTTAAAACCTACATTTGGTATCGGAGTTGTTTCGGCTTCAAGGGGGCGCCTTTGTTGTTGAGGGTTTTTTGCTCGGGCCTGTGGTAGACCCTGTGCAGTGGGAGATCTACGGGATCGATTCTTGCGGTGAAAGAATATGGCGAGCGGCGGAAAGATAGAGATCGAGAAATTTAATGGTCAGAGTTTTGAGTTGTGGAAGCTCAAGATGGAGGATCTGTTGGTGGATAAAGATCAGTGGATCGTGGTAGATCCAGGTACTAAACCAACGGGAATGTCAGATGAAGACTGGAAGAAACTGGATCGGAAGGCTAAGAGCACAATATGGTTGTGTGTCTCAGATTCAGTATTGTTGAATGTATCTGGGGAAGCTACGACGAAGAATTTGTGGGAAAAACTTGGGACTTTGTACCAATCTAAGTCTCTGGTGAATAAGTTGTTCCTGCGGAAAAAGTTGTATAACTTGAGGATGAAGGATGGAGACTTGGTGACAGAGCATCTGAACGCCTTCAATACTGTGGTAAGTCAGCTGTCGTCTGTTGATATTAAAATCTCAGATGAAGATAAGTGCATCAGTTTGTTGTGCTCTCTACCAGACTCGTGGGACAGTCTGGTTATTGCAATAGGCAGCAATACAACTACCTTGAATTTTGATGACATTGTCTCAGCCTTGCTGTCGGAGGAAATGAGACGGAGAAATATGGAGGGTCAGAATGGAGATGCCTTATCTGTACGAGGAAGGTCCCAGAACAAAAACAAGAATAAGGTTTCGAGTGGGAGATCTAAATCTAGAGGGAGATCTAAATCCCCTGGAAAGTTTGTAAAGGTGTGCTGGAAATGCGGAAAGGAAGGGCACTACAAAAAGGAATGCAGATCTAAAGCTCCTGAGAAAGGAAAGGGATCTGATGAAGGTCCTTCTGCAGAGGCAAAAACCACCTCGGATGAAGGAGGGGATGTGTATTTGGCTTCTTCTTCAAATACACATGTAGATCATGACTCATGGTTGATTGACTCAGGTGCATCCTTTCACTTCACTCCCCATAGGGAGTGGTTCTGCGAGTATGAGAAATATGATGGTGGTGATGTCTTCCTAGGGGATGATAGGAAGGACAGAATCGTCGGACGTGGAAAGGTCAAGCTGAAGCTGCAAGGTGGGAGGATTAGAACACTTCCTGGTGTTCTGCATATTCCTGCATTGGCCAGAAATCTGATTTCTGTAAGCAAGATGGATGATGCAGGTGTAAAAACAGTGTTCGAGAAAGATGCCTGCAAGATGGTTCGGGGAGAACTGGTATTAATGCGGGGAGTTCGGACTGGAACTCTGTACAAGCTACAAGGTAGCACTGTTATTGATGGGTGTAACAGTTCTATGGTTCCTGAAAGTGGAGCGGAAAGCCTAGCTATCTTTGGAGAAAAGACCATGCTATGGCATCAAAGGCTTGGACATATTGGAGAGAAGGGCCTTCGGATACTACATAGAAATGGTATGGTAGAAGGTATGTCTAATTGCTCTCTGGATTTCGATTTCTGTGAACATTGTGTATATGGGAAGCATAATCGGGTGAGTTTTCCTTCTGGTGCTAAGAGGGCAAACAAGATATTAGAACTTGTGCACAGTGATGTGTTTGGGCCTGTGTCAGTTCCATCACTGGGAAAGTCTGTGTACTATGTCTCATTCATAGATGACTTCTCAAGGAATACATGGATATATTTCTTGAGGAAGAAATCTGAAGTCTTTGACAAATTTAAAGAATTTAAGGCTCTGGTGGAAAACCAGACAGAGAAGAAGATAAAGGCGCTGAGGACAGATAATGGTGGGGAGTTATGCAAGAAGGAATTTGAAGAGTTCTGTAAGAAGTGTGGTATAGCACGGCAGAAGACTACTCCATACACACCTCAGCAAAATGGAGTTGCAGAAAGAATGAACAGAACGTTGATGGAAAAGGCAAGAAGCATGCTCAGTGGTACCGGGTTAGCACAAGAATTTTGGGCAGAGGCAGTGGAGACTACATGTTACTTAGTTAACAGATCACCTTCATCGGCGTTGGAGGATAAGACCCCACATGAGGTATGGACTGGAAAGAAACCTTCTCTTTCACATCTAAGGGTATTTGGATGTGATGCATATGTACATGTTCCAAAGGAGAAAGGGACCAAGTTGGATAATAAATCTGAAAGGTGCATCTTTATTGGGTATAAGGATGGTTTAAAGGGTTACAAGCTTTGGAACCCAGAAACAAGGAAGGTTGTGTACAACTGAGATGTGGTGTTTAGAGAAGTGAAAGATGCTGTTAAACATGAAGTCCTACCAAAGGAACCTGCGAAGATAGAGTTTGAGCTAAAGGAGGATGAATCGGACTCTACAACAGAAGAAGACTCAGAAGATGAAGAGCCACAAACTCCAGCTTTGAGAAGATCAGTTCGGGAAAAAAGGCAACCAGAAAGGTATAGTCCATCTGCTTTCTGTTCAGGTTTTGCCTTAACTATAACTGATGATGAACCCAGAACTGTCAGGGAGGCAGTAGATTCAGAGGATGGAAAACTCTGGAAGGAGGCCATGGTTGATGAAATGGCATCCTTTCACAAAAACGATGCATGGGATCTGGTGGAGTTGCCGGCTGGAAGGAAGCCCATTGGGAGCAAATGGGTGTTTAAGAAGAAGATGAATGTAGAAGGCAAGGTGGAGAAATACAAAGATCGGTTGGTAGCGAAAGGTTATTCCCAGGTGCCGGGAATTGATTTTGGTGATATTTTTTCTCCTGTTGCCAAAGTTACTTCTATTAGATTACTTTTATCTGTTGCTGCTGCATTTTATTTTGAGATAGAACAGATGGATGTGAAGACAACATTTCTTCACGGGGATCTTGAAGAGGAGATCTACATGAAGCAACCTGAAGGCTTTATGGTGAAGGGTAAGAAAGAAATGGTGTGCAGATTGAAGAAGTCTCTGTATGGGTTAAAATAGTCACCAAGGATGTGGTATCAGAAATTTGATACCTATATATGGGGACTTGGTTTCACCAGAAGAAAGGAGGATCAGTGTGTTTATTTTAAATTAATTGGTGACCGTGTTATTTATTTGGTCTTGTATGTGGATGATATGTTGTTGATTGGAAATGACAAAGAAATTATCCAAGATTTGAAGACCCAACTGTTCTCCAAATTCGACATGAAGAATCTTGGTGCTGCAAACTATATTTTGGGCATGGAAATTAAGGGAGAACAGGCAAAGAGGAAGCTCTGGTTAAACCATTGGAAGTATGTCGAGACTATATTTCAGAGGTTCAATATGCAGGATAGTAAACCGGTGAATGTTCCTATTCCTGTAGGTGTAAATTTGTCTACTGAACAGTGTCCCAAGACACAAGAAGAAGAGGAGGATATGTCCCGTGTTGCATATGCAAGTGCAGTGGGTAGCCTGATGTATGCAATGGTCTGTACTAGACCAGACATTGCACATGCAGTGGGAGTATTAAGCAGGTTTATGTCAAACCCAGGGAAGGAGCATTGGATAGCAGTGAAGCGGGTTTTCAGATATTTACGTGGCACTAGTGATTATGGCTTGTGCTACCAAGGAAGACCAGGATTGGAAATAATGTTAGACATTCATGGTTTTGTTGATGTAGACTGGGATGGAGATCTGGACCAACGAATATCTACAAATGGGTATGTTTTTAGCCTATTTGGAGGCGCAGTCAGTTGGATGAGTAAAAGACAGTCTGTAGTGGCTCTTTCAACTACAGAGGCAGAATACATAGTAGCCACTCATGCAAGCAAGGAAGAAGTTTGGTTGCAAAGATTGTGTTCAAGTATGGGGTTGGTACAACAAGCTATAAGGATAGACTGTGATAGCCAAAGTGCAATTTTCTTGGCTAAGAACCTTGCTTACCATTCAAAGACAAAGCACATTGATGTTCAATATCACTTTGTTAGAGATATAGTTGAGGCTAAAAGGGTGTTGCTGGTAAAGGTGGACACTTTGAAGAATGTTACAGATGCATTGACGAAGTCTGTGAGCACTCAGAAGTTCTCTTGGTGTAGATAAACAAAGGGTGTTGAAGAATTGGCCCAATGACTAAACTCTCATGTGCTGCCCTATGGAAAGAAAACAACAAGTGGGAGAATGTTGGGTATGTATTATATTCTTTCCACGACTAGCCCCACGCGCTGTATGTTGCACCAGGCACAGCAGGGGGGTCACAAGGGGGGAGGTAGCCCCCACTATTGGGGTCCGGGGCAGCGCCCCAGCGAAAATTTGTTTGTTAGGTGGACCCACCCATTTTTTGTGCATGATTTTGCACATGGTTTTGGGGTACGATGGTTTTCGACCCCTGGTATTTTGTAGATCTAGTCAAGGGAACTACGGTTATGTTCTAATCCAGGGTTAATGGATTAGGGTTTATGTATGCTTTGGCATGTATATATATGTGTTGTAACACTAAAAGGAATATAATGAAAAATCAGGTTGGTTGTCCCAATTTGGGATCCAGGGGAAAATCTCTGTGTTTATCTGTTTTACGTTTTATGCTCTCGCTATTTTTTTTTTCTGGTATAAGATTCGTGTGTAGATAATTTTTGTTCAGGGTTAAAACCTACAATACAAAAATACTTTACATGCGAAGGAAGATTCCAAACAATCTACATGTATCACTTCAAGTTGTTGCTTAATTTTACAGGTAATAAGTTGATAGATATTCCTTTTTACCTTTTTAGAAGTCTTGGAAAGATGGTAGACAACGTGCAAGGAAGACCTGAAAGAAGTGAAACTTCTATTTTTCACCATGGGTTGATGAAATTACTAGTGTTGGAGGAATTAAGTAAATTGAATAGATACTGAGCACCATTCTTGTTCATGAATGGGTATGAAATGGATGTTTTGTCTCCAAGGAAAGCTCCTAAACTCAAAAATTCTTCTTCTAGGAAAGAGCTAAGTGCCACTGCAGAGTTAGAAAGGAATCAACAAGAAGGTTTAAAATCTACAACTAAAGATATGGAAAAATAAATTGAATTCATTCAAGAGACAGCATCAGCTCCAGCAACTAGCAAGCAAGCTAACAAACATGTCATAGATAGTAAGACCAAACCTGCAACAAAAAGGTCTAAAAGAAACACTAAGGAAATTTTCTGAGGTAAAGGCAGACTTGAAGACATTCTACAAGCTATAGACATTGCAGAAACTCCTGTAGTGAAAGCAGCTGAGATAGAGGGATCTAGGGTCAAAAGAAAGGGACTTATAGCCAAGAAATTAGATTTTTCACTAGAAGATTCAAGTTTTCTTTTAAAACCTAGAAAGCCTTTTACTAGATCCCAGATTTCTGCAACTATCACTGTCAGAGATAAGCAACGGGAGGAAGATAAAGGGAAAAGGGCAGCAGTACAAGAATTTATAGTCATATCTCCTATTAAGATAGAGGTTACCAAAGAAAAGAAGGATCAATCTAAAAGACAGTTTCAAAAGAAATCTGAAGCAGAATCTCTAAAGAGACAGAGCAAAGACAAGGAAGAAACAATCAAATAGAGAAAGGGAAAGGAGAAATTCATAGAGAAAACTGAAAAAGAGATTCTTGAAGGAAAATTAAGAGCATTAAGGGAAGAATTAACTGAAACAAAGAGAGAGTTTGAAAGATACAAGAAATATAGACAAATGATAGATGAGGTTGAAAAGAAAGTGAATGACCAGGTCACTCATTTTGAAAAGTCTATTGGAAAATCCAAACAATTGTTGAAGAAATCACAGCCTTTATGCATCATGATGTCACACACAAGGAAGAGAAATTTATGGTTACAGTCAGAGAGGAGAAGTCTTCAAAGACAAGTCGAGGAGTTGAAAGAAAATATGGAAATGATGAAGATAGAATCAGTGAAGAAAGATTTGGAAATAGGAACTACGGAGAAAACTGTGAAAACTACTCATGAAGAAACTACCGGTATATTCATGGGTCTTTTCAGCCTCAAAACCTAAGTTTTGTCAAGCCTCTAATAAGTTAGGAAATTCCGCAGCGTATGCCAAGCTTGAAACACATTTTCTGCTAGGGAATTTCTGAAGAATTCTTTTTCTACTTAAGTTACTTAAACTGATAGGGATGAAGAGTTTTGACGGTTATGTTTAATTTTTTTTTATCACTTAATATCATCCAATGGTAAAAAATAGCAGAGGATCATTACATATCACATTTTGTGCTTGTGCTACGAAACTAGCTACGAAAGTAGCTCTATGACTTTGTCTTGACAACAAGGTTAATTTTGGTGGCTAATTTTGGAAAAATAAGAAAGATAAACAGATATTTAAAGCTGCTCCCCATGAGAAGGAAAAAGAGTATCAGGGAAATTTCAAAGAGTATCAGATCAGTGGTTTTCTATGTGGGAACATTCTGTTAAAGATACAGTTTGAAGATATCAGTTCAATGTATTGCCAAATCATCAAACTGACAACTCCTAAATGGTAGGCAGAGCAGCATCATGAAGACAGTTAGAGTATTAAAGTCTTGTTTATGGTCAACATGGTTGAAATTCATGATTCATTTCGAGGAAGATTTGAGTCATCTTTAGTTTAAATGTAATAAGTAGGTGTTTGAGTCACAGTAGGACTCTAACTCCTAATTCGAAAGGTGTCAGTCCTAGTTGTAAAAAATCTAGTTAGTGGTTAGATTTTGTTAGAGTAAAGGAGTTTAATGGTCTAGCCACTTGGAACACTAAATGTAAAGGCTAGATGCCTATAAGTAATGAGGACTTCGATGTATCAAAGGTTGGAAAAGTTTATCAAAAATACTACTTTTGTAAAGCTCTGGATTGACTAATATATACAGAAGCAATTTAACTTTTTTGGACCTGAGATTCTTAGTGTATTTCAATGAGTTTATATCTTATCTTTGAAATGTTTTCCTTTCATAGTTTTAATAATTATTACTCATAATTCATGGTTTATCATGCTCTGAATTCCTTTAAGTGTTGAATTATGGTCAAATGAGTTTTTGGGTCCTATCTTTGAAAGGTTTTCTTCAAATGTTTAATGCTTATTACTCAGAATTCATGGTTATTCATGCTATGACTTCCTTCACGTGTTGAGATTTGATGAATCTCTTTTATTACTTTCCTTTCAATACCTTGATGTATCATTACTCAGAATTCATCTATCACATGCTCTTACTTCCTTTGAACCTCAAGTTATTGGGATTTTCTTGAATGTGTCACTCTTTCATTGAAGTATATACAAGCCTCAGTTTCTATAAGAAGAGCTGTTGTTATCTTTATCCATGTCACTGACTCCAAAGCCCAATGGTAGAAATCCTCCATCTTTTCAACCTATAAACATACAAAATCAAGACGCATAGAGTTAGCCAACTATCTATATCAGTATTCCATATCATTAATCCTTGAGAGAGTCCTCTCATGCTGAGGAGGTTAAGCCTCAGTCAAAATATTGGTTTGAAATAGTTACACTGAAGTTGTCTGATCAGCATCCAATCAGGTGTGATTTTGGTGTTAACAGGAACAATGGTCTAAGATGATGCAAGATAGGAAAAAGCAAGCCGTCGAGGTAGAGGAGTTAGAAGAGGAAGAAGTATTGCATGAAGGACCATAAGACATTGATGTCAAAAAAGCAGAACCTATCTCTAGGTTTCCCCCATATATTCCACCATGGAAACCGACAACTACAAAGTCTATGAAGGATCCAGATGTAGTGAAATATAATATTTTCACCCCTTGATGACTGAAGAAGTATCGGTTGAAAGAGAATTGTTGAGAAAATTTCCATAGTTGCAAATGGAAGATTGGGATTTCAACGATCGCAACAAATAACCCCAATTTGATCCCAACCGGTATATGCGCTCTATATACTATGAAGCTACTGGAGTGACAAGGCTATAACCAATGAAGTGGGTAGCATGAATTCAGAATGCAGGGTTGTTGAACATGTTATATGTTCCGCACTTTTGGCGCAACATTATCAATACAATTTGTGTGCCCCAACTGCTGGACCTAGTGCACGATGATTGTCTATGGTTGAAGGAAAGAATCCCCATTGATGTGATGTTGATCAGGAAGATCTGAAACTCCCTTATCTTGGCTTGGACACCATTGAAGCATTTATGGGAAAGGATCAAGATAGGAAGTTGGTTGCTAAGATGAAGCAAGATTATGGCTTGATGAAGGGAACCAGGGGTTACTCTATTAACTCCATGAAGAATAGGTCGGTGCACTTTTCCACCCATATTTTAGATGGGAATATCATGTGGAAGTGTCGCACAGAGGAGGCTTCAACGTCAGTGGTGTATTTGGCTACGCAGTGCAACAAAGGCGTCATCTACAATTGGGTAGGATACTTGTGTAAAGAATTATTAGATGAATGCAGAGAAGCGTAGGAGGATGGAAAGAATTTCCACTATGCATGGCTCTTGCTCCTAATTGTACTAATGTCCTAGAAGGAGCTTGGAAAGTTGCAATTTCCCATTGTATACCCAAATCTCTGCGAGGTAGTGAGGTATGCCTCTCTATGGAATTCAAAGTAACCATCTCGGGTGATGGAAAAAAAAAATTTGGGTCAGGTTTGAGATGAGTCTATGCACAGTGATCAACTAGAAGCCCTGACTATCCCCAAGTATTTTTGCAGAATATCGACGGGTCATGGAATTTAAAGCATATTTCCACCATGTGTACATCTGTGTGAAGAAGGACCTTTTTGAGGTCTCGTACGGGTTTTTGTACCTAGTGACAAAGGATGATGTTTCACAAATAGTAAGTGCATGGCCAAGTGATTAGATAACTCCACCCACTGAAGGTGCATAGACCAAGCGGACATGCACGAGTAGTGAAAATAATAGTTCTTAGACAAGAAATAAGGACACCAAGAAGCAACCTAAGAATGTCACCTTTGCGACTCCTAATGAGTTTGAAAAAGAAGCTAAGCATGAAACAAAGAAGGATGCTCTGGAGATAGGAGGGGGCGATGATCAGGGTGGTGAAGACACATTTATGGATCCATCAAACCCCCCCTCCCCTTACATTTTGAAGATATGGTAGACACAAGGTGGATGTGGGCAGAAGAATGTGAAGTCAAATAGGTCTGTTTCCCCAAAAGCGTTGGTACTTAGTGAGGGGGACTTCGATGAAATTGGCAACATTGTTTGGCACGTCACCAAACATCTATGGGGAAACATTGAGGACCAGTAAAAAAAGGTATTGGTTGAGGTCCACCAGGGCCTCAAGGATTTACAAGTTCAGACGAGCACAGTGAAAGCGAGCATGAGTCAAGAGATTGGGCTTCACGTGAGCGCGACCCCAACAGGTGCAAGTATGGAAGAGCAAGAGCTAATGATTACAACTGATACCCATGTAGTGCCGATACCTACAGGTCCCTTATGTTTTGACACTGCTGAGAAACTAGCGCATGCGTTATATTGTCAGAATACAAAGCTTAACCTTACAACATTGTCTTTAAAAACACTACATGAGTTCCACCAGGGCATTGCCGAAGAGTTGCAGATCCGAGAGTAGCATGCCTTGTTAATTATACATGATCTTAAGAAAGAAACACATAGGATGGTAGAGGAAAAGCAACAGGCTATACAGGAGCACGACGAGGCAGTTGCAAAGAGACAAAAATTGGAAATAACCCTCAACAAGGTTTGCAGTGAACTACCGAAGTTGCATATTCAAGCTGCAACAGCGCCAGAGGAAAAAGTGGAAAAGCTTGCAATGGCAGTCAAGGATTATAAAGATGAAGACGACAAGGTGTGACTCAAGATGCAGATGGAGATAATTGAGCCGCAGATGCAACTACAGCCCACTACTCCACCAGAGGTCTATGAGAAGCATGCAACAAAGATTAAGGTTGCCAATGAATGTATTTAATCCACAGTCCAGGAATGCACCAAATTATTTGGATATTTTATGGATGTCTAGGCCTCACTACAAGAGGACCCTCAGGTGCAGAATATTGAAGAAGAATTTCGCGAGAAACTAGAATAGATGGACCACATTAAGGTCACCATGAATACTTTAGCACCAGTACAATGGTATGCCCATCTCTAAGAGGGTAAAATTTTACAAGAACAAATCGACAAGCTTTGCAGAAAAGAACAACTTATCACATCCAGAACGAAGCCATAGGAGGTCAAAGTTAGTCAGCTATGGCATACTATCAAGAAAAAGCTGAAAGGACTGCGTCAAACACAGAAGGAGATTTCCACAAGATTCGCACGACCAACCACTGAGACGTTGCTGGCCAAAATCCGTGAAATTGAAAAGAAATACGCCGAAAACGTTCTGCCTCTAAAGGATTCCTTAAGCAGCATCAAATAAAAGATCGAGGGTGCACCGGCAAAGTGAATCGAGACAAGTCACAGTTTTGTGTTGTGGGCCTATTGGATAAGGTACCCCTCGATTGAATTTTTTGAGAAATACTTTACAGATCGAGGAACAAAGTGCATAACATGGAGTTATGTTAAAGTCTTAGGGAATTTGGGGTGGGTCAAAGCCCCTTATTTTTAAAATTCAAGGGATAATTTTGTATACCTTGAGCTCCACCCATGGTTTTCGAACCATGGTATTGTAAAATAAAAGACTATATAAGAAGTCTAAGATAGTCATGGAAAAAATATCTCATAACTCATGATAGAATGCACTTGGATGTAACGCTATTTTGAGTTTGTATTCCATTCTTTGGGGGAAAGGGAAGGCTCCTTCTACTAAGAGCACAACGACCTTAGAAAGTATGCAGCTGAGTGCACCGACCCATGTCACTGACTGTGCAGGGCAGAAATGGTTGTATCAAGAAGATCTGAGAAATAATATAAGACTTTTAAGACATATATGTGTTAGGTTTTTATGTGTTTGATTTAATTTTCATTGGATATAATTTTCACTGAGTTAAAGTTTTTTATACATAATTGCATTGTGAATACTTGTTTATGGTTATTTATGCTATTTTATGCTTGTTAAATTAAAATTGCATAGTCTACAAGATAGTTCATTCAAAGTGTTGAACAACGACTATATAATTAGCATAGTTGTTCTGTGAAGCTCTGTTAAGTGTTTAAAGGAAGACAAGCCCTAAAGCGACAGTCAGTTGTCCCTCTATATGTAGAAACCTAGTTCTATCATCCACTAATATTGCCTCAGGTGTTACATAGATTTGTGCAACAGATCGTTGCCGAAAGGGCTGGTAATAGTGGGTTTTGTTGGTTCACGTAGCCATGTCTGAACCTGGGTATAGGCCCCATCAAGTGAATATGGGAACATCATTTAGTTTGTTGTGGAGGGTCATCAGTTCTTTTCTAAGGCTGAGGTCATGTTAGAGTTGGGGTTGCAGGGAAGACTACTGAAGGAAATTCCATTGTGGATTAAGGTTCTTATGGTATAAGAGAACTTGTTGGTATTCCAAAACCCACCTATTGTAGCGTAAATCCACAGTATTGAGGCGAGGAATTAAGGGGATCGATGATGTCTGACTGCGAGCTATGAAAATACTAAATAAATGGATGCCTATGAATTCTGGAAGGCCATACATTTGAGGGCACAAAGAAGAGCATTAATAGATGAAGAATGGCAAGAGAGATCTCTACAGGATATCTATAGAAGGATGAGAGAGATCTACAGGATATTGATAGAATTCAGAGAGAGTTACACCAAGAAGGACTGGTGTTAGGGGGTTTAGAGGAACAAGAGAGAGAAAGAAGCGACTGAAATTGCTGAGAAATGAGGATAATGCTAGAGTGGAAGCTAGTCCACCAGGAGAGGCCAAGAAAACTGTAGTGACAGAGGGTCAGAGAAACGGTGAAGGCTCCACCCTGCAAGTAGAGATGGGAGTGCCAGATGAAATTGGATTCGCAAGTCCCGAGGAAGGTCTATATGATGACATGCACTTCACCATGAGAAGTTATTTTACGATACTAATGTGTCCCCCATGAGTAACAAATCACTTCCCATAAGGTCAGGTAGTACCTTCCCCTAGTACTTTATCACAACCCTGATAAATGTTTGTCTATGTTAATCAAAGTCATAAAGGTTCATATTGTGTACGCTACCTACAAAACTGGTATCATTAGCATTAGAAATATAACAGTGGTAGAAACCTACAAGGATCATTGTTGTCTTGAGGGGTCCTGCCCAGGTTCATATTTTATGGAGAAACTAACAAACCCTCCAACTACTAACCCTTTCAGCAATGACCTGCTTGTGCAAATCAAAGTCTCACCTGAAGCAATATGGGGGGGGGGGGGTGATGGAACCAGGTTTTTTCACCCTGAGGGAGAAAATAATGAAGTGGTCCTAAGAAAATCGAATGCAAATTTGTATCAATCATAAATAGGTGTGCACAATAGAATAAGGAAAAATCACAGAATGTGTGCAATCCTTAATAAAATAAGACATAGTTCTCAGATCGCTTCAGTGCAGATAAAGCATAACATAACCATATCCAAATCTAAACAATGAAATTACTTAAGTAGATTTATCGATCATCATTAAGCATGCACAACCATAATATATATCTTCACACCATAATCAATAACAGAAAATAAAAAAAAATAACTAAGATCAATCACAACAAGTTTGCCAAAATTTGACCTTTATATTAACTTCAAATCCTTTCAATACATATCAAACTTTCCCTTACATAAACCTTCCACACACACAATCGGCGGAGTCCGCACATAGCCATCAGGAGCCTTTCAACCCAACCCAAAAAAAACCCTTATAATGTATTACAGACGCATAAACTTATCTAACATCAATATAATCTTAGCTTATTTCCTTAGACTCAATCTATCAATTTATATTATTCTTCCACACATATACTATGGTCTCAAACCATGGCTTGAGACCCACAGTACACCCTTAAACCCATTTACCTCACAATTAGGGACTTTGACCCACCCCAAAGCCCCTTGAATCATTCATGCAGTTCGCATATAAAATTCATACAAAATAAAATCAAAAATTGTGCCTCAGGGGATCCCGCTCCAATAGTAGCTCCCTGCGCTTGCTGAAGTAACTTTTCTATAGTGGGCCCTTTAGTGACCATCTCAATGCTGCGTTGTGCCTGCTGAATAGTCTGTAAAGTGTTATCCAACGTCTGTGAAAGATGAAGAGCCTCTTCAACCCATGGTTGCATGCATGCTTATTGTTAGCACAAGGAGTCACTCCTTGACTACAAAAGGAGTAAGCCTTACACACCATAGATCATTTCAAATTTTAAAAAGTTTTGAGTGGTGGGATGGCTTCTCAAAGAGTTTGAAATGATTTTCATTCTTTAATACTTTCATGCATTTGGAATTTTGTGGCAAGTATAAATTGTATGGGTAAAATGGTAGTATAGGGAGCAGAGTGAAACAAATGAAAGGACATGGATAACTGGTAGTTACTCTAGGAAATATTCATATCCTAAATGAGTCACAGAGCTATAATGATGGCTCTTTACATAATATCTATTTTATGCAAAGTAAAAGACATTAAGAAAGTAGAGTAGATGAATAAATTATTTCAAAAATCCTTTATGAAATCTTCACTAACATGTTCTACAACATATATATGATTTGCAGGAAGCTAGAAAGCAGATAATTTACTATTAAATCCTTTAACAATTTCTTACTCACACCTTACTAGCTGCCACAACTCATAAATTAGAAAAAATTAACAAAGAGAAAAACACACCATACATTAGATAGTTCTTGAGTCACAAAATCCTCCAGCATGAAGTGCAAAAATTATTTTCTTTATTATATTAAGTCTTCAGGTAGACCAACATCCAACCCTGGAAATGGTATTTAAAAATGATATATATAGAAAAAGAGGCACCAACTCCATCTCTTCTAAAAATAAGGAAACACTACTCCTAACATTACATAGATTTCATAGGACATTAAAACCATATCCCATCCAAATCTAACTGAAAAGACAGATGTAGATCAAAGAAGAGAAGAGAATCTAGGTTGAACTTCTGAGTATGCTACCATGTTGCCACTTTTTCTAATTTGTTTCCTCATGTCTTTGGTTCTTAAATAACCATGTATCTTCATTAAATATGACCTCCAACAACCTCATAACCACTTATCACCATCACTTGTTATATCCATTTGGTTATGAGTCATTATATTTCCTGAACTAGCTTGGAGATTTTGCTGACAGATGTCAAAAATCATTTAAAACAAATGTTACCAGAAATTCCGGTAAAAACCTATAACTATGCAAAAACTATAATGCTACCAGAATTTACGATATCGCTCTGTTTCTTTTTCAAAAATGCACATAAGACACTGAAAAACCTGTGTAGACTTATACACTTTGAAATATGAGCTGTTGTTCAAAATTACACTTGATAAGAAGAAAGGTGTTTTATCAGGAAACCTTTTTTACCTTTGTTCCATATGGGTTGTTGGTTCAACAAGCTTGTTAAAGTCTGATTTGCTACAAAAATATGATCTTGATCTTGTGGTTCTTGTGGCTGCTTCTTTGACAATGACATTTTCCTCCTTTGAACCCTTTTGGATCTTTTTTTTTTAGGGTTCTATTTTCTGCTTTGAAGGGGTTTTGTTTTTATTTTTCTTCTTGCACTCATTTGTCCTTAATCCTTCAAATTTTCCTTCTACACAATGACCTATGTCAAAAAAATTGGATTGTGCAGAGCCTTAGACTTGAGCCTGAACTTGTTGCTATCTCCAGTATATATTTTTCTGGTTCTAGCAACAGGTTTGGTCTCCTCTTTCTTTTTCTTACTACTGATCTCATACCCTGAATCTTTGAGGAGTTCTTCATCAAAAATTTTGGGCTAATATGCTTTCTGCATTTTCTGTTGAATGTCTGCTTACGAAATTTCCGGTAGAACCTGTGTTTTAGATTTTTCTGCAGTTGCAGACCTTCCTCTTTGAGCTCTGGTATAGACATTAGGACAAGGAGAAATGGGGGGCACCATTTTCATGGACTTGGGTTTATTGAGTGATGAGATCTCTCCTTTCTCCATCTTCCTCTCAACTTTGACTGAAGAAATATTTTCTTTTCTTCTCTTGGGTTTATGGATATTCTCCTTCTTAGCCTTTCTCTTTGTTCTTTTTGTAGGCTGAGGGTGTTGTTGTGAGAATGGAGGTGTAGGTGTAGGTTGACCTACCCTGTAAAACAAGAAATTTTCCCATGTTTGATTTATTTTCCTTAACTCTTCTTCAACTAACACTTTGATGAGATTTTGATGATACAAGATGTATTATGAAGCAACCGTATGTGTTTGAATCCTAGCTGACATCTTTGTCACACTTTTCAGAAAAAAAGTATGGTAATTTGAGGGTATTCATACCTGCAACATGAAATAGAAATCTCATATGATAAAGAAACACCATTGTATACCTCCTTTCACAAGTGAGGTAAATATTTATATGTTTAACAACTTTTGCCCATTCATTTTAAAGGAAAATACTAGGAATTCCTTTGGCCCAGTTGGGATCTTGTGTCCATCTTTGGGGAAACTGTTTAGGTCTCCTCCAGTGATGACTTGACCTTTAAACCACCTTTCTCCTTCCTATGGAAGGTTGAATGCCTCAACAATTGAATCTACTAATACCTGAAATTTAAGACCATATATGGTGGCTTCCTGTCCATTGAAAGAATTTGAAAACTCTTGAGCTACTCCTAAGTGAGAGCTTCCCAATTTTGAGCACAGAGAATACCACCCTGCTTGAACAAAAAAACTTCTCACATTCGAATTTTCATCTACTAGGTTAGATCCTTGTGGTTCGATTGGTTTTATCTTTCCTCCTCTTTTAGTCATCTTCAGTAATTAATAAATCTATCTGCTGAAATCTGATAGGTCACAAAGCTAGAAGATCTCACCTAACATGTGTTGCTGTGTCTTCCTATGAAATCCTATTTGAAATCTAAGACTCCTTCCTCAAGCTTCACTCTAGAAAATATCGTTCTCCAACAACTAAGCTCACAAAAGATACTCTTCCTTCTTTTTGGTGATTTAAAATAGCTACAATGGTTCATCCTTCCATGCAATAGATTTTTATTGTGGTAAGTATCCTTGACCATAGTATGCACCATGTGATAGAAATCATAGTCTTCAGTTGGTTGCGTAGCTTTAGATGGAATGATACAAGTGGCTGGAGATAAGTGGATCTCTGAATGGCAGTCACATCCACTGCGTTATCACTAAAAAAAAATTAAACATCATTTTACAAAGTCTTAGAGGTTCATGTGTCAAAGGTAGGGTCATAGAATTCATTTTTCATTACTTGGTTAAGGAAAATTTTAAATTTTTCTTATTGTCTTATCCTAAAGTCCAAAACTCACCCCCATTCAAATATTTTCATGTCACATCAGTCATTATTTTCTAAACCTTTTCATTTCCCAAGCTTATAACTCCGAAATACACAGAGAAAATGAAGTTTTCTCTACGAAACTGCTAATACTTTTGTAGCGAAACTGCCCAGAAATACACTAGGTACGCTACGAAAGGAAGGATTCCTATCTGTCTTGTCAAAATAGCTGCTAGGTGTTAGTAAATGATTGAAATGGATAGGGTAGATGCCATTCGAGTCAGTTAGGGTTAATACCAAGGTACAATGGTCATGGCTGAAGTCATTATTACCATTTTAAGCATGTATGAGTCATCATTATGCCATGAGTTATCATCGAACTTCAAAATCTTTCCTAATTCAATCATTTGTCATTCTCCGCTCCCTCTTTGCATGTTATTGAGATTTGGAGAGATATTTCACTAAATCCAAGTTGTGGCTGGTAATTTCAAAATTTTGCAGGTATCACTGATCAAGCAAGGCAGAGAAGACATAAAGGTACCATGGCTGCAAAGAGGAAGACCAAAAAAGGTGGCCACTGTCTCAGATATGAGCCATCAGACATGAACCTGATAAATGAAGACCCAACAGCTTCAGAAGTTTTAAGAAGAACAGGGTGTTTACAGTTTTGCCAAAAATTGCAAGGATTCCATGTACAGTTTCCTAAAGAGTTTTCCCTAAATTTCAATGGGACAACTGCAAAAGTGGGAATGTTGAACCTCAATATAAATCTCAAGACCATTGCAACAATAACAAGAATTCCAACAGGAGAAGAAAAATGGTTCAAAGGTTTCAAATTCAACATGTAGGAATGTAAATAATTTATCAAGCCAGAATATAGTGAGGTTGACCTTACAAATGCTATTCCAAGGAGCTACATGAAAGATAATTTATCCAAGCTACTACTAATCAGTCATTAATACTTCACTTATGAAGGGAGGTACAATAAGGTCTATTCTTACCACTTCAATCTTTTGCTACATTTTTTTGGTAATAAATCTCTTGATCCACTTCAATAATTTAGCAAAAATGGTAGATAAAGTTCAAGCTAAATCTGAAGGAAGTGAAGCCTCACTTTTTCATCATGGTTTAATAATTTTTTTTGTTTTAGATGAGTTAAAAATACTAGGTAGAGACTGGTCTTCTTCTATGTTTGTTAGTGGTTTTGAAGTGGATGCCATCACCCCTAAAAGAACTCCTAAATCTAGAGGTATAACATCAAATTAAAGGGCAGAACAAAGTGAACCAGTAGTGGCAGAGCAAAGTGAACCAGTAATCATGGAAACATAGCAATTGCAAAAACTTGATACACCTGTTGTTTGACCTACAAAACAAAAGTCAACTATGAGAAAACCTGCAAAACAAGAGTTAATTGTGAGTAAACATGGAAGCAAAATGATGACAAGGAGCCAAACAGTGGCTAAAGGCAATTTAGAAGACATTATACATGCTATTGATATTGAAGAGACTCCTATAGTCCAAGCTGAGGATATAGATGAGGGAGGAAAGAAGCTCAAGAAAGCCAAATCAACAAAGAAATTAGAGTTTGAAGGTGAGGATGCAAGTTTTATGTTTCAGGCTAGGAAACCTATGACAAGACATGCTAGAAAAATCTTGGAAAGTAGTAAAGAAGTTCAGAGGGTCACTGACATTATCTAGCCACCACCAAATATCATTGACCTATCATCACATGCAAAAGAAGATCCAGTCATCAAGAAAAATAAAGGAAAGGAGAAAATTATTGAAAAAACAGAGTTTGAGGTCCTTGAGGAATAGTTGAAGTTAGCAAATCATGAAATAGCAGTCATGAAGAAAGAGTCAAGGAAACATAATGTACAAAAAGTGCAGTTTGAGAAAATGAAAGAGATTTGGGAAGAGTAGGTTGATAGTGTGTCAAAGACCTTAAATGATACACAACAACTAATAAATGGACTATTCCATTGAGGAAAGAGGTGGAGCATGCTAGAAGAATGAACCTGCACTTGAAATGTAGCAAAAAAAAGCTAAAATACCAAGTTAAAGAACTCCAAGAATAGTTATAATTGATCCATGAGGAGCTGGAGAAGAAAGGTTTAAAGATGACTGTAGTTGAGGAACCCATAGCTCAACTCATCATTAATGAAGAGGAAACACCTCAAGGTTCTTAAATTGAGTTTGTTTATGTTTTGAGAGGTTAATGGCATGTTGAAAACCAAGTTTATACAACTGGAAGGTACCTTATTGAAACAAGGTCAAAATTTGGAAATTATACAGTTTTCCACAGTTTCGTAGCGTTTCCTAGGCTTGAAGCCAGGAAAACGCTACGAAAATTTTTGTAGCTTTATTTTTTCCTTTAAACCCAATTTTTGTAGTTTTCAAGAGGGGAGAATGGTCATGATGAAGTGTTATGTCATGATGGACACCATGCAAGAGCAAAGAAGTAGAAATTTTGAATGAAGAAGTCATTTTTTGGATGCTACGAAACTGCCCTATTGTCATAGCGAGTTGTCTTTGAAGGATTCTGAGCAGTTTAAGAGAAATTTTGGACAGGTGGACACATCAAAAAAGTCAAGGGACCTTGCCAGCAATCATCCATGATTTTAAGACCATGAAATGGAGACAAATCATCGGCTGAAGCATTTGTTGAAGATAGGGTCATGTTTTGCTATAAAATAGGGTTTGTTTCCATATGTTGAGGAGGATATTTAAGATGTCAAGTAGTGATGAGCTATGACATAGGCCATTCGAACATGTGAAGCATTAGTTGTCAGATATGTAATTGTTTTAAGAGATAAGGCAGTTTGATGTAATAAATAGGAGTTTGAGTCCTATTAGGAAAAGGACTAATTTAGAGTGTAGTTATCATTTTCTCATTAAAGCACATGTTTTCCTCTTATGCAAGGTGTCATAGGAAGAGTTCGATGAATCTAGCCAAGAGGCAGATCATTTATGATGTAAGAAGGTCTATTAAAGGGCATTTTTATCGAAATTTTAAAGGGTTGGAAATCTTTTGCACTACTGCAGCTTTATGTAATTTGAATGATATCAGTAATACAGAGGACTTTTTCTTGACAGACCTGAGATTCACATGGAGTTTTTAATGATTTTCTGATCTATATTTTTATGTGTACTATTTGTAATGGATTTCATATTTATTACTCAGAATTCATATGTGTATGCTCTGACTTCCTTTATTGATGAAATGGCTGTGTTGCTCTATGTTCCATGTGTGATTTACCTTTGCTAAAAACTCTTACCTACCTCAGCTTCCATGTCAAGAGACCTTACCACTGAACCTACTGATTTTTTGACTCCATAAGCCAAATGGTTGTAGACCTGTACTCTTCATACACACATCACAATCAAGTTATTTTTCAAATAGAGTTATCCATCTAGTTTCATCATTATCTAATATCATAAACCCCTTTGAGAGAGCCATCTCAGGCTGAAGAGGCTAAGCTTCAGTCACAAGTTGTTTGAAACAGTTACATAGAGTTTCCTGATTAGCAGCCAACCAAGTGCAATTTTGTGATAACACACTACATGTTGATTATTGGCCTAAGTTTCCGGCAGCATCTATGTGTGACCATCCAAACAATGATTGCATTAAACCTGTGGATCCACGATCTTTTCCTATCGATAATCATGTACTTTGACATGAAACTGAACCAACTCGGCTGAGAGATAGTCAATGGATGGTTGTGTTATTGCAGATTGACACCTAGACACTAAACGTATAACATGAATTAAACTTAACATCACTGACCCCATACCACTCCTACCACGTTACTTAAATAATAATAAAAATATTTTAAACATATTTTAAATAAAAACACGTGCCTTGAAACAAAGTGTATGTGCTTTTCTTTTATTTTTTTTTAAAACAGGGGAAGTTATCGGAATTTCTGGTAGCATCGAATTAAAGAAAAACAGAATTAAAACAGGTTGTCCGAAAACGGCTAAAACAAACGCTACTGAAAATTTCGGTAGTGTTCAATTTTTTTTTGAAATTTACAAAATCTAATCCTAAAAACCAAAAAATCAAAATGGACTCATGAATTAGCAAAAAATTGTGCTAACATTGGCTCCACAGGGGATAGAGCTCTCCCTACGAGGCTCTAAGAATCTTGTGTAGTTTTCAGTGCCTTTTCATTGGGCTATGGAGTCTTATTATGAAACACGATAGTATTTACAGTGAACTTAGGCCATCAACAGCCTTGGTAAAATAATTTCTTGAGAAAGTGCCCACTGAATGGGCCTGCAAACAGTTCTGTCCCATCAAAATGTTGCAACTCAAAAGTATTGTTCTGTGGAATATTTGAGATTTTGAAAGGACCAAGCCATAAAGCATCAAATTTGGAATGCTTACCTCGGTCTTGATGTTGTGCATCCCATTTCAACACTAGATCTCCAATATGAAAATCTTCTTTTTTAATCCCTCTATCAAAATATTTCTTTACAAATTGCTGATATTTTCTTACCAAATCATATTGTTTTTCTCGCCTTTGCTGCACTTCTATGATCTTATAAATTCTCTTGGTCATTTCATTTGGCTCAACTTCATGATCTTTCAGAAATTTAGCTACATTAATGGCCAATTGGACTGGAAAAACAACATCAGTTCCATAAACCCTTTCAAAAGGTGATGTATTAATAGACTTTTTGATTGTCACCCTGTCAGCCCATAAAGC
This sequence comes from Pinus albicaulis, assembly GCA_034641835.2. NCBI lineage: Eukaryota > Viridiplantae > Streptophyta > Pinopsida > Pinales > Pinaceae > Pinus > Pinus albicaulis. Next base: position 178,432,083 of record CM076569.1, on the reverse strand, counting down.
AAACTTCAGTTTTGAATCCCAGGCTTTCTTGTTTTGTTCCAATAGCTTGGTGATGATTCTTACCAATTTTTTTTTGATGATTCACCTAAACCATGTTGGAAATGTTTTCATTGATGGCAATAGAGGCAAAAGACAGAGACAGAAAAAAGGAGCGGCAGAGATGCAGAGAGACGAGAAAAAGAACATCAGCTAAAAGACAACAGATAATATTTATAGAGAGCGGTTGAGGCGGGAGGTGTACATCGGAGGCAAAGGAAGCAAATACGTAGGAAGAGATGAAACGGTCATGCAGTGAGAGGTAGAGAGTCGAGCAACAGAGGTACAACGAAAGTAGAGGCAGTACGACGGCGAGAGCGCAGGAAGGCAAAGGCGTGAGGCAAAGGCGAGTGCCGTTATCACGAAAGGCGTGACGGCAGGTAGAGCCATTATTCCGAGAATCACTACGGTGGTAGATACACTAAACATAAATTAAAGGAACCGTAACCTGTGCTGAAGGATACATAAACACAATTCCGGGAAACACAACCCACACGGAAGAATACACAATATTTCGGAAATCCTAACCCCGAGCAGCAAAGTATATATCTCGAGAATCGTTACCCATGTCGGAGGATACACTAAATTTGAAACATAAAGCTTATATATATATGTAGTGCATTACATATATTGCGCCTTTACACAAAGGTCCAAAGCATATATATTAATTTATATGGAGCGCTTTATGATCGAAAGAACCAAAGTACCATAAGGTGGGACCCTTTCCCAATCGCATCGGAGAAAAAGCTGTGTAGCGGAACATGTAAATAAAGAGTTGCGATTGCGATGAAAGTCCGAACTCGATGGATCAATGAACCATAATTGATATGTGTTTGAATTTCGGTAGAGAACAATGACCGATCGCATCGAAAAAGGGCGAGTATCGAACATGCAAGCTGGGAGTTGCGATTGCGACCAATTGCAATCGGGAAGTAGTCGAGGATAATACATCAATCGCATCAAGAGTATTCAAGTTGCGATTAATCGCATCGGAGAAAAACGCGTACAGCGAGACATGTAAACAAAGAGTTGCGATTGCAGATCAATCGTAATCGAAAAGCTCTGGAGGAGATTCATAGCATCGGAGTAAAACAAAACATCGGATCATTGAACCATGTGATTGCGATGATGTGATATAATCGCAACCGTTGGATCCTAGATGATAGCAATTGTTGGATCTTAAAGGAAGTCGAGTGGGGCCCTACTCGGAATTCAAACTCGAAAATAAGGATTTCCTTTGTTAAAGAGCATTGACGAGATAAAAAGAGAAATATAACATAAAACATTGAAATGCCGAAGTATGGTCCGGTGGGGACCCTCGCTCATCGCATCGGCGTAAATCGAACGACCAAAGGCACAAGAGGATCTTTGAAGTTTTCAATTGCGATTGGAAAGTAAAATAAGGCGAGAGAATATATATGAACACAATATATATATATATATATATATATATATATATATATATATATATATATATATATATATATATATATATATATATATATATGCAATATGTGCCATTGCATCGGCACGAAGGTTGAGCGTTGATGGAACATATCAATGAAGTTTGCGATTACGATCAATTGCATCGGAACAATCGCAATCGGAAATCATTGGAGGAGACTCATTGCATCGGAGCACAAAACAAAGTTCGGATGGTGGGCCCAAAAGGGCATTTTATATGTTAAACAGGCTTTTACTACTACGCGAGAGTTGATTTAAGTTGTATTAAAAAGGAAGTTTGTATGTTAAAACTTATTATAATAATTCGAGAGCTGACTTTGTGTTAAATATAAAGAGGCGTTGTTACAGATACATAGTAATTACACCACAACGGTGCACATATCAAAACGACTTATTATTATTGTCCCGAGAATCAATTAGTACTTTGATATAAAAAGCACAATTACATATGTATGGCATATGGCCGCTACTGACAGTTGAATAAGGAAAAAATAGAGCCAGAAAAGGACAAAGACACTGATCAAAAGAAAATACAAATGCGCAGCGAGCAAGAGGCTGAATGAGTGAGCTAGAGTTTGCATTGTAATTGAATGTAAATGATTTTAATTTATATTGTTGTGATGCATTGGCAAGTCTCCTAGGAAGAGAACAAATATCCCAGTCTGTAACGATAAATTGGTACCTACGGTTTATATTTTCTAAATGAGCAAATAAAAGAGATGAGAAGGCGAGAAGGCAAAGAGACATGAGTCTGTCCATTTTGAATTTCAGGTAGAATACAAACTGACCATGAAGCTAGTTTGTATAAAATAGGATAATATCCAAGGGGGATAAAGTTACGAAAAAAAGAGAATGAGAGAAGAAGAGAGTGTGCGTAGAAGAATTGAAAAGAGTTGAAGAAAATAAGAAAGCTACAAGAGGTAGAGAGAGAGAGTAAATATAGAGAATGTAGATTATAGAAGATTGAGGCAGAGAAGATAAAGAAAAAGAAGAAGCGTGAAGAGATGCTTGCAAAATAGAGCTGATATCCGAGGTAAATCAACAAACATTCCTGTTGATAAATTGAGGAAGTTAGAGCTTCCCTATCAAGTTGAAGCTTGATAGACGTCGCGAGTAGCGTTGATCGAGGTTGGAGCCTCCTATAGGTTGGGTGCCTGCAGAAAATTGAAGGGAGTTGGAGCTTCCTTGCAAGTTGTAGCTTGCGATTAAGGTAGGAGCCTCCTATAGGTTGGTGCCTGCTGAAAATCGGTGCAGAGAGGGAGTTGGAGCTTGCCTTTTGCATCACAACAATAATAAAATGTTGTTTTTCTCCTTTATGGGTTTCCACTTATATTTGGTGTCTCTGTGCATGATGTCTATGTGTTGATGTGGTTTATCTAATCTTCTTAATACTTTTTGCTTACATATTACATCTGTTACATTAACAAATATGCATTAATACTAACGCTCACTAATAAAGATTGCTCACATATTAAGTTGATCATGAAGTGAAGGCGTAAATAAGTTTTTAAGAGAAAATTTATAAAATTCCATGTATGTGTTAAACTGATTCACCCCCTCTCGGTTTAACTAAGGGTTCAACAATTGTATCGGAACGGTGTTCCTTTGTACTAGTTTAACAAGCGAAAAGAGATTCTAGGTTCTCGGGATGGCTAGTAAAGAAGGATGCTCAAGCCAATAAAGCCCCTTTCTTTACGGGTGCAAATTATGCCTTACGGAAAATCGGGATGAGGACATACATAATGTCTCTAGGAATAGAAGTTTCGGGTCGTCGTGGAATTAGGGATATGCCCCAAAGCGGTAGACTCGAGTAGAAAGAATCCAAACAAGATTTTGTAGACTAACGCAAAAGCCATGAATGCCATCTTGAATGGATTGTGTGAAGCATATTTTATCAAAGTAATGCACAAAGACACTACCAAAGAGATGTGGGATACTCTAGAGAACATCCATGAGGGAGACAAGAAAGTAAAGATCAGCAAACTTCAAGTCTATAGAGCCTAGTTTGAGAACTTAAAATGAATTATGATGAAGACATTGATAGTTTCTTCCTAAAAGTTGCAGAAATTGTTGAACAATATGAAAGCTCTTGGAGAAACCATGCCGAAAAGTATAATTGTGTAAAAAATTCGAAGCTCTCTTCCAATCTAGGTTTAATCCCAAGGTGTACAGCAATAGAAGAAACGAAACGATTGGGATACCTTGACCATGAACTATGGCTACTTGGAAATTTAACAGTAGCATATGAGATGAGGCTCGGAGAAGCCAAGTACGAGGGAGGTAGCCTTTAAAACAAAAAGAAGAAAGAAGAAGAGGAAGACATATGCTCTTGCTCGGATGAAGAAGAGGCAAAATTTGTCAAGAAATTGGATAAAGGCTCAGTAAATACAAAGGTAAACTTCCTTTCAAATGCTTTAAGCTCATGGAAGATTTGGACACTATGATGCTAAGTGTGCTCACAAGAAAGTAAGGAATCGAGGCTCAAGAGTCGGAGAAAAAATACATCAAAGAAGTGGCGAAGGAAAGAAGTTCGGCGAAAATCCTTCTATGCTCAACAAGACAACAAGATATCCGAAGATCCGGATGAAATCTCAAGTGAAGATGGAACCTCTCGAACTTTTTTATCGATGGCTATAGAAGAACTTGGAAGGTCTCCTGCTAGAAGATGAAGAAGAATAAGGTGAAGTCGACCTTGAGGGGGAGCTAAGAAGTGCTCGGGAAGAGATTGATAGACTCAAGTACTTTGAAATACGAAAAACAAAGGACATTATCCTCAAGTATTTACGAGAAGAACAAAATTCGAAAGTCCCTGATGCAGCTAAAAGATAGAGCTTCGAAGAAGCCAAGAATATAAAGGACATGTTACTTAAGAAAATCAAAGAAAAAACTCAAGAACAAGAAAAGTTGGAAGAAGAAGTAGTATTTCTCGGAAGAAATTAGAAAATTTTTCAAAGGAAAGTGGTTATAAACTCTTCTCAAACAACAAGCTCTAGTAATTTGAACGAAATTCTTGGTGCTCAAAGATCTCCTATGATAAAAACTGGAATAGGCTATGAAGGAGAATCAAGTAAAAGCAAAGAAAAAGAAAACGAGAGAGATTATTTTTGTAAAAGCAAAGAAGAATGATGAAGCAGTCTCAAACAATTCCTACAAAAAGAAGAAACTGTAATAAGGAAGACGAGTAGATCGAAGAAACCACTAGTAGCAAAGAATGTAATAAATACTAAGACCCCCTGAGTATGTCAAATTTGGAAACCATCAAAGGAGATTCTTTCCTCCTATGAATAATACTCCGTTATGTCCGCCACAAGTCTGATGATGATTGTCTGCATATTGTCATACAAGGAGGAGTAATTCAAACCAACAAAAGATGCAAATAGTGAAGAGACTCGTCTCAAGCAAACAAATGGAGAAAACAACCTTACATCGGGTATGCAAATAATTTCTATGGTTATTCTTTTTGTTGTAAGGAATTTGGCCATAAAATTATTGACCAGTAGAAAGTATGGAAAAAGATTGATGTTCAACACCTCAAGGAGGTTTATGAATCAAAGAAATTTTGTTCATACTCACAATTCTGCAGAAAAACTATGATCAAATGTTGTATATGCAATCAAGTTGGACATATGCCTTCCAAATGTCCTACGAAAGGATGTGATTTATCATCTCACAAAAGAAACCAAACAAAAGGATGCCTCAGGTGGAAAAAGATGGAGAATAAGTGTGACTTGCTCTAACTACTCTAAGATCTAAAAAGCCAATGGTATTTGGACGGTGGTACTGCTCTAAACACATGACTAGAGACGAAGCAAGTTTACATAACGCTCGATGAATAGAAATGCTGCAATGTTACCTTTGGCAATGATAAATCGGGAAAAATAAAAGGAAAAGGCTCGACTCATCCTAGACAATGAGCAGGAGGAAAAAGCCCAAGAGGTACTACTTGTGGATGGGCTGAAAGCAAATTTGCCGAAGTTTCGACCAAATGTGTGACAAAGGCTATGAAGTTCTTTTTAGAGCACAATATGATGAAGTCGGATCAAGCACCACAGTAAGACTCGATCAAAGTAGTTCGAACGTAGAGTAATGTTTACATTGTGAAAGAGGAAGATGAAGCATGTTATATTAGCAAACTTGAGGAGTCATGGTTATGGCATAAAATATTTGGACATCTCGGCCTGATCACATCATCGGACTCAAGCAAGAAGAAAAGTGCCAGAGACATGCTAGAAATAAAGAGGCCTTCTAATACCATATGCAAATCATGTCAATTAGGAAAACAAACTCTGTACATCATTTAAGGCCAAAGACGAGTTATCAACAAGTAGACCACTCAGCCTTGTGCACATGGATCCGTGTGGACACGCAAGAACTAAAACACCAAGTGGAGAATCCTACTTCATGCTAATAATGATGATTTCTCCATAATGACATGGGTTGCATTTCTCGAGAATAAATCGGAAGCTCCGACAAATTAAAAATATTCAAAGCATTAGTGTTGAGTCTCAAAAGTGTTCTCCATATTCATACATATTTCCATTATTTCATAACCATTTAGCTCTTATTTCATAGCCATTTTGACCTAAAACCCTACATCAAATCAACCATTTTCATAAATATATGGGTTAGGATCTTTGTTTTCCAAAGTTATTTATTTTATGTATTTTAAGTGAATTTATGATTAGAAACTAGAAAATTAACATAGTTTCATGTATCTAGATATGTGTTATGAGTTTTGTGACATGTATAGGTCAAAAGGGAGACTCACTGAAGACCCTTATGTGGCACTCTAAAGCCAAATTCGAATTTGGTTGGAGAAGATTATGAGATCAAGAGGATATGTGTCTCACATCCTTGTTGTATTGAAACTCTAAGAGGATATGTGTCTCATTCCTCAAGTTGTGTTGAAACTCTAGAAAGACATGTGTCTTATCATTTCCTATTTTGATTGTAACTCCAGAGATGGAGGGAGTAGAGTTCATGGACTCCCATTAATGAGATGACTCCTCATATTTTGTATAAATAGGAGAAGCTTTCTCCTATCATAGGTAATGAGGAAGTAAGGAAAAAGTAGTAGAGAAGTCTTTTGTAACAAAGTTCAAGATGGAATGGGATGTAGATTTGTGAGTTCTTTTTAATAGAAAATTCAGGTTCTTTGATGCTATTTTGATTACAACTTTAAGGAGTCAATGGACTTCACACAAATTGGTAGCGAGAGGGCCTCACTATTCCCAAGGAGGCTTTACATGTTTTCTCAGATAAGTTGCTTTCAATTTCGTTTTGTCATATTTCCTTACTTAGATTGCTTTACCGAAATCATAGCTTTTAGCATAATTTTTCATGGCGAGTACGGCATTTGCACATCTTTTTATGACTAATGACATGGAATCAATATTGTCCTTTCCGTCTAATTTCTTTTTCTTAGTTTTTAATTCCAAAGATCTTGTTTTATTCATTTCGAGCTTTTGAACATTTGCTTTACTAGTTAGATTAGATATTAAGCTACTCATGTCATTTTCGCTATTCTCAGAAGCCACATGTTGGGCGATGGTGAGGGATTGAAGTATGAGTGTGTAGTTTGATATTAGTTTCTTTCTCGCAAATTAGATATCATGTTGCTCAAGTTGTTTATGGTTACCTCAAAGCCATAGCTGGACTAATGGTGAGGGATCGGAATATAAGTTGATGTAATTTTGATTTAGATTTACTTTGTTGCAATTCTTGGATTTCTTTAAGCATAGTTTCTTTTGTGTTTAGACGGCAAAGCAAGGATAATTTGGTTTTCATGCTCAATAGTTCACTATTTGATTTATTAGCTAGCAAAGACATTTTCATTTCCTTTCAAGTTTTGTCATTGTAGTGTTTCAAATTCTTTTTTAAGTTTGAAGTTTGGTAAATCATTATAAAGGACATCATTGCCTTCAATATTCATAACTATACTTGTCTTTTAGAATTTCCATCTCACATTAGGAAACCAACCAAGATCAATAAAAAAATCCAAAACGACAAAAAGTAAGAGATAGGTTATCTCGCACATATAGTGCGCCACACTTCCATCCGCCTATGAATCCTCACGGTTGATAATCATATGTTAGCAATTTAGACACACTAAATTGACCAAACATTTTGCACGCCTTTGCGGGGAAGTAGTAACTAGATAGCCTTATTTCTTACATCTAAAAAAATTAATAATTCTTGAGTATGCTCTCCTCGCACTTTGTGTGATTTGGAGGATCGAAAAATGATTGTTATGTATTAATAATTCTTGAGTATGCTCTCCTCTTGCACTTTGTGTGATCCGGAGGATCAGTAAAAAGAATTGTTATGTGAGGAGACAAAATAAAAACTTCATCATTTCAATTGATTCAACAATTTATTGTTTTTCATGAAAAACTTTTCGATTTCAATAAATTGTTTTGTTTAATGAATATATGTGTGTATTTTTTAAAACATTTTTTGAAAATATAACATACATAATTTTTATTAAACAAATCAATTAATTGTTTTGTTACTAAGATATATATGTATATTTTTATTTTTTGAAAATATATATATAATTTTAATAACAAATCATTTATTTCAATAAATTGTTTTGTTTGATAAATTACATATGTATATTTTTTAATTTTTCAAAATTTTAACATGTGTAATTTTATTAACAAAACAAATAAATAAATAAATAAATCATTTTGCTTAGTAAAATATATATGTGTATTTTTAATTTTTAAAAATATAACATATAGTTTTATTAACAAAAACAAATTGACCAATAAACAAAAAAATCAACGCACCTGTCCATGCCCTTTGAAAAACTTTGAACTATAAACAAGACCTCCGAGCCATAAGCCTGGCTACAAACTCTGCAACCAAAGAAAAAAATAAATTGTAATAAAAACACGCACGCCAAGGCATTCACACATGTGCACCAATGATGAACGCACAAGATTGTTGATGCTTTGATTTTGCAAAACAAACCACCCGCATTTTGAACCATTTTCAATCAAATCCTATTGGAACAACTTAGTTTAACGCCCGCTATCTCAAGGCAACAAGAGTGGTTGTTCACGCTTACGGGTGGTTTATTGGAGACCGTTGCTCTTAGAAGGACCAAAGATATGAAAATCAATGGGCGAGTGCTTAGTGGAACTTCCACCTAAATGTAGTGCAGATCCATCCGTAGAACTTGTCTCACGAGGAGCGTGAACTCTACAATAGCGATGGAAATGTAGAGCGGAAAAGTAATTCAAAACTTCATTAATTCAGCACCATGCTAAATAATTATTCTTCTATCCTTCGAGATAATTCTACATCCGTGATGATGCATCGTTGTGCCCATCTAATGTGGAGTCATTGTTGTCGTCTTTAAATTAGAAGATGATTCGGGCGATCCCCAATTTTTACGAAGAAATTACTTTCGGCTTTGCAAGCTAGAGATGACTTTGACTGTCCAAGTATATTTATCACCACCATCAGAAGCTATCATAACCATCCGTTCACACTGTGTTCGCGTAAGAAGTGCATTGAGAAGACATTGAAAACATCTAAAGCCATAGTGTCCATTGTGCTGCAATAGCATAAACACCCGATTTTAAAACGCATTTTCTGAACGATTTAGGATGAATTTTGAAAAACCCGGACATGGGTTTTTTCTCCAACGTGGTCAATTAGATAACCCTAGAATTTTTTTTATGAAATTCGTGGCATGTCTGGGAGAATTTCGCGGTTTCTTTAAAGCCCATTTTTTCTCGCCGCGTGAGGAAAAAACGAGCTCTGTTTGCATGTGAAGAATTTGAAAACGTCACTCGCATTGATAATCGGTTTTCTAAATCCAAGAAGAAGAATTCTAATCAAAATCAAACTCTAATCGTGGCATTCAATCCACATTCACGATTTCGAATTTTCAGAGTCGTTTTCGAAGATAAAGAAGTTCGAGTTGAAGGCGCTCGAAAAATGTGGGAACATGGAGGAGTGGTTCAACTATCTGCTGCCTAGAGCAAAGACTCGCATGTGTGTGCCAACTTACTTGGGAGTTTCATATCCGATACAACACGTGGACAATTTACCCAAGGTGGGAAGTGGTCAGGTGTGGAAGTTCGAGGTGATTCTACTCGACTGCATTTTATGAAAAGATCGAGACTTTCCATGAATTTAACGCATCATGTTTGGGCGAAGCTTAAAAGGCGAAGATTCTCGTTGAAATAAAGTCTTTGATCATCAAGCAAATTATGCTACTCGTCCCCCCGAACCTTATGTTCTTCCAGAGACGCCTAAGCCTCCGTCGAACCCATTCACGCCATGCTTTTTACCAATCCTATGACTACCAACAAATCTTAAAAATGGCGAATCAATGTTTTTAGTTTTCTATTTTTTTTCCTGTTTTGTTTAATAAAATTATATATGTATATTTATAAAGTGTAACATATATAATATTTATTGTAATTCTCTTTTTCAATTTTGTTTGATTATTTATATTGAATCAACAGAAATGAATAAGTTATTTGCCGTTTTTAGCCTGAAGGTATTGATTAATTTTGGATCGATGATGTAAAAGATGAATGGCTAAATTTTTATTCAAGATTTTTAGCTACGAAACCGTCGACATTCCGTTAGCCTAAAGTCCAATTCGTTGACTGCTCTCCAGCTCTGCTAGCCTAAAGTCCAATCTGCAAGCCGTTCTCCAATTCCCGCAGCCTAAAGTCCAGTCCCGCAAATGTGTTCTCCAATTCCGCAAGCTGAAAAACCTCATTGTTCAAATCAGCCCAAACTTTCTCATACAAAATCGGATTTTGATGATTTAAGTATCGTTGGAAAGGTCTCAACAAGATCTACACAATGAGAAATCCATCATTAGAGTTTGAAATGGTAAATAATGAAATAAATTGCTCGAAAAGAAGCTACATTCAACTTGAGGCACAAATTCCAAAAGCAGTATAAATTCTTTTGATTTTTCCTTTGAGAACTTGTTTCATTAATACAAATTCTTAGTTTTTGTGTGTAAATATCATAACTAGAGAGATTGATCACCTCTCTCCTTTGATAATCTTACATTCCATTGCATGAAGAAGCATTAGTTTTTTTGCAGGGTGTTCCAAGAGGAAAGACAAATAGACTACGAGAGAATGGTGTCTCTCTAAGAGACCAATTTGTTTCATAAGAGGATGATCAAGCAACAAAGAGGAAATATGCTGATGCAAAATTAGATCCAAACACTTGAAAAAAAATTCGATATACTATTGTCTCCATCACATCCATACCTCATAATAAACCATTCACCTCATTTCACTTCATGTTTTCCATTTACATTCACATCCACTTTCCATTTCTTTTTTGTCAATTCATAACCCACAAATAAAAGCAAGAGGCTCATTCACATGCTTATTGCCCATTGCTATTTCTACTTTCCATCGCCATCTTCCATTTTCATCTTCCATTTCTTGTCATTTTCATTCCGCAAATAAGCCTGCTGCAATGCAAATTATTGAGTCCATAGTCCTTTGAGTCTAAGTTCTTTGTAAAAACACCTTGAGAGCTTGCATGTCTTAATGGCAAGTTCTCATGCCGACAAACAATGGGAATACATTAATGTCTCTTGTTCGTCAGATCTTCTAGGTGACTCGACATCAGCAAAATCATTCGTACCTAGCAAGATGTGTTTGGGCATCTTGACTCTCATTGTCATCAATGGTGAGAGTTCTCGTGTTGACTAGTGGCATCCATTAATGGCCACTAAGTCAACAATTTCCTACTATGTTCGACATCGTAACATCTTTTCACATAGTAGGAATTGTGCCAATGAGTTTTGAAGACATGAAGACTATTATTTTCAGCATTTTGGAGCAGATTCGACAAGTTTTAGTAGGAGTAATAAAAAAGTCATCTCATCTCTTTATCCACGACTCCTCTTGTTCAGCCACTAAGAAGAATATGATCAGACATTTTGCTACCACCACACATACACAACTCATCCACATTTAAGGTAAGTGAAGGTATGTTGTTTTCTAATTTTTAGTCATGTAATTCATTAGAATGCTAAAATTGTAACTTTGAAAAAAATTCCTCACTCCCTTTTTTCACATTGTCATATCTTTAGTTGGGGGGAAAAGGACATCATTTCATATCCACATGTCATACACTATCACCATTTTCATTTCATTTCCATACACATGTATTTCCCTACCAACTATTATTGCAATATGATCCAAAAGATTTATGTGCCTTGCAAATGATCAATTCATTGATGAAGTAAATTGATTCTAAATGTTTTCATGAACTTTGATGCAACAAAGAAAATAAAGCTTTGTTACACAAGAACCAATGCTTCATGTTTGTCACACAAGAACCAACCATTGATGTTGCAATCAAAATGTATTATACTTTGCCAAAAGAAAAAATCAAATAAGCAAAGTTTGGAATGAATCTATATGAGTCAAAACTCATAAAAGATCAACTCATAGACAAATGAATCATCATAATAGTTGCACGTGAGGACATGCAACAACTTCGACTAGTATGTTGAGTCTCAAAAAGTGTTCTCCATATTCATACATATTTCCATTATTTCATAACCATTTAGCTCTTATTTCATAGCCATTTGACCCTAAGACCCTACATCAAATAACCATTTTCATAAATATATGGGTTAGGATCCTTGTTTTCCAAAGTTATTTATTTTATATATTTTTAAGTGAATTTATGATTAGAAACTATGAAAATTAACATAGTTTCATGTATCTAGATATGTGTTATGAGTTTTGTGACATGTGTAGGTCAAAAGGAGACTTCTAGAAGACCCTTATGTGGTACTCTAAAGCCAAATTCGAATTTGGTTGGAGAAGATTATGGGATCAAGAGGATATGTGTCTCACTTCCTTGTTGTATTGAAACTCTAAGAGGATATGTGTCTCATTCCTCAAGTTGTGTTGAAACTCTGAGAAAGACATGTGTCTTATCATTTCCTATTTTGATTGTAACTCTTAGAGATGGAGAGAGAGATTCACGGACTCCCATTAATGAGATGACTCCTCACATTTTGTATAAATAGGAGAAGATTTCTCCTATCATAGGTAATGAGGAAGTAAGGAAAAGTAGTAGATGGAAGTATTTTGTAACAAAGTTCAAGATGGAATGGGATGTAGATTTGTGAGTTCTTTTTAATAGAGAAATTTAGGTCTTTGATGCTATTTTGATTACAACTTTAAGGAGCTAAAAGACTTCACCAAATTGGTAGCAGAGGGCCTCTCGCTATCCAAGGAGGCTTTTACATGTTTTCTAGATAAGTTGCTTTCAATTGCTTTGTCATATTTCCTTACTTAGATTGCTTTCAAAATCATAGCTTTTAGCATAATTTTTCATGGCAAATTGGGCATTTGCACATCTTTTTTATGACTAATGACATGGAATCAATATTGTCCTTCTGCTGATTTCTTTTTTCTTAGTTTTTAATTCCAAAGCATTGTTTTATTCATTTCAGTTTTGAACATTTTCTTTACTAGTTAGATTAGATATTAATGCTACTCATGTCATTTTCTGGGAGTCTCATAAAGCCACACTGGACCGATGGTGAGGGATTGAAGTATGAGTGTGTAGTTTGATATTAGTTTCTTTTTACACGCAAATTAGATATCAGATTGCTCAAGTTGTTTATGGTTACCTCCGAAATCCATAGTGGACTAATGGTGAGGGATCGGAATATAAGTTGATGTAATTTGATTTAGATTTACTTTGTTGCAATTCTTGATTTCTTAAAGCATAGTTTCTTTTGTGTTTAGACAAAGAAGACAGGGATAATTTGGTTTTCATGCTCAATAGTTCACTATTTGATTTATTAGGCTAGCAGACACATTTTCATTTCCTTTCAAGTTTTATCATTGTATGTTTCAAATTCCTTTTGAAGTTTGAAGTTTGGTAAATCATTATTAAGGACATCATTGCCTTGAATATTCATAACCATACTTGTCTTTTAGAATTTCCATCTCACATTAGGAAACCAACCAAGATCAATAAAAAATCCAAAAACGACAAAAAGTAAGAGATAGGTTATCTTGCACATATAGTGCGCCACACTTCGTCGACCACTGAATCCCTAGTTGATAATTTATGTTAGCAATTTAGGACACACTAAATTGACCGAAAAATTAGCGTAGAAAATCGACAGATGCAAGCTAAAATGAATCAGACGATGACGGAGGAGGTGAATTCACATATTATGAATTTGCGTATCTATGCACAAAATGGCATAAAACAAAAATTTACTATTGCAGAGGACACCTCGTGCGGAATGGAGTAGAAGAGAGACCAAAAACAAGATCTGTTCAACAAATTTCCCGAGCCATGATGCAAGAGAATAATATTCCTCAAACCTGCAAGTGCAGTACGGTACACATAGCAAGTGCATATCCTTAATAAAAGCTCACTTAAGGCCAAGCAATGACAAGACTCCCTATGAAATATGGCATGGAAAGCTCGGCTTCAATCAAACATTTAAGAATCTTTGGAAGCAAGTGTTACATAAAGAATAATGATGAAAGTGTTGAAAATGGCAACAAGAAACAAGTGAAGGAGGCCTCCTCGAAACATCTCTTTCCCGATCCTAGTTGGAGAATGATCACCTAAACTAGGTGGGGGACCACACATGTGATTTTCTTGTCGAAAAAGTCTATTTTTAGACTATGTCTATTTTTAGACATATGGAGCATGGTCTAGGAGTTGCGGGATGCTATTCTTGGATGATTGGTCAAGTTGGTAAAAATAGATGGACATCTATTTTTAGACATACAAGTCGAAGTCTATTTTTAGTACCGTCTGTCTCAAAAATAAAGACGATCAAATATTATTAGCCCTTAATAATATTTGGACTATAAACTTTATCTTATCCTCTTGGAGCACTTCGACTCGAGCTAGAGATGTGTGCACATGCATGTGTAAAGGAAATTCGAATTTCCTATGGGTTAGTTGAGCTATTGCATGGTTGACTTCCGCCATTGCGACTCAAGTGGCGCAGTTTGGTGGAGTTGATGAGACGAAATGATGGAGTTGTGTTCGGTTTAACTTAGTTGAACTAGTTGTATTTAGTTAAGCCGACTAATCACACTAGAGATGAGTGGTGTGAATTAAATATTATTTAATTCACTAATTATTATAACTCATAAATCAACTAAAGAACACATCGAGTTAACTCAAGCGCATGTATGCTTCAGTAGGGACAGACTAAGGAAGAGGTAGGAGAAAGGGTGGAGTCTACTATCAGCTGTGACTATAGTGTGCATGAGATTTGCACAATCATTGGAGGAGATTGCCAATGAGGATTGCACAGGTTAAAGCCAAGGGAATTTGAATTCATTCTATCTCATTCTCTCATCTTGGATTGCGTTGTAAGAGAGGCGGGAGACACAGGAGGAGTTTTGAACCCGTGACTTGTTCAAAACCGAGCTAGCTTTGTGTGTAACTTTTGGAGATAGTAACTCGAGTACTCTGTGAAGAGTATTGCATCTTGAGATTGTTACATGATTCTTCTTCATTATAATATACTGAGACAGGTAGGGGTTTTCAGCTGTAATATTTCCGAGATATATATCGTGTTATATGTGTTGAATTTCTATGATGCGCATGTGAATGTTTTCAATACCGCTTGTTGTTTTTATTTCCGCATGTGATGATTAATGCGTAGAAGAGATTATATTTGTGTTATGTATGAAGCTCAAATAGTATGTGACCAGATAATCTCGGTGAATAATTCAGACAAATTATTCAAATTTCTACATGGTATCTGTGAGCGAGATTGATCATCGGGATCTATTACGGTGATTACAATTATTTTGGTAGACAGATTCCAGGAATCTGTCAGTAGCCTCTGCGGATCCATCCTTTCTTTGAAATGTGATATATCCAGAGTAAATTCCCTTACGGTCGATCTCTCGTGCTAGAAATAATTTGTTCTCAAGTTTAGATCAAAAGCGGTTGAGTTTTAGTCAGTTGGAATTCGAATTTTGCGGCGGTTGTTTTCTTGGTGTTGGAAGTCAAAATGTCTTATCAAGGATCTGCGGTGGAAAGTATGCTCTCGAAGGCAACTCGAATTATATTGCATGGAGAGATAGGATGGAGGCGGTGTTAGATGATAACTAGGGCTGGAAGGAATTCATAGAGAAAGAAATTCCAAAGCCTACTTCTACGGATCGTCGCTCGTGATCGAAGCTTGGCAAAAGAAGACGATAGAGGTGTCGAAGGATTCGTGTTGGAGGGCGTGAAGGATCACATAGTATCTAGCCTCGCATGGAAAGGCTTCTCCATACTTGATGTGGAAAGCGTTGATAGATCTATTCGCAGCAAGAGTGACCGCAGGAAGTTGGCGCTCAAGGATAAAACTCAGGAAAATAAAGATGGAGAAGAATCTTTATAGATTTGAAGTAGATGGGATTTTTACGGAGCTTCCTACGGTGGGAAGTGTGAGAAAGCCATGCAATTGAAGCTTGAGAGGGAGTCTGGATTTGCATGCGGGTAATAGTGAACCTTGGAATGTGGAGCAGCCACAATATGAGGATCATGGAGTGGGAGAAACCACTCATGCAGAGAAATTTCGTGCAAATGGGTAGAGGAGTGCATGCAGCTATACCACTGTGTAAGAGGTGGGGCGACATGCATGATTAATCCCAAGAGGATATTTTTGGGCGGATTCGAGAGATGGTGTGGATCTCATGAGTTGAACACGGCTACGAGTGCGATGGCGAGTAGCATGATCGGCTGGATTGATGCGGCGGATCAAAGTGACGGTGTCGTATACCTGGAGTGCGGATCGGAGTTGACAACAAGTGCAAAGTGCATGGGTGCAAAGAGTTCAACAGTCGCGGTAGTTCCCGATGACATGTGCGGTTGGTACTAGAAGAAGTCGAATAATTTGATGATAGATGCATCGGTCGATTGAGTTGTTTGGAGCCTATTCGGGCTTTGAAGATGTTGCATGCGAAAGGGTGCATGGCGCATGCATGAGTTGCATGGTGCATGCATGAGTTTGCATGGTGCATGTAAAGGTCGCATGGCGAATGCATGGAGTTGCATGTCGCATGCATGGAGTTGCATGGCGCTTGTGAAGGTTGCGGGGCGAATGCATGGAGTTGCATGTCGCATGCATGGAGTTGCATGGCGCTTGTGAAGGTTGCGTGGGTGAATGCATGGAGTTTCATGTCGCATGCAAGACATTCCTTTCTTGTTGAGAGGGAGTGTTGAAAATGGCAACAAGAAATAGTGAAGGAGGCCTCCTCGAAACATCTTTCCTTATCCTAGTTGGAGAGTGATCACCTAAACTAGGTGGGGACCACACATGTGATTTTTGTCGAAAAGTCTATTTTTAGACTATGTCTATTTTTAGACATATGGAGCATGGTCTAGGAGTTGCGGGATGCTATTATTGGATGATTGGTCAAGTTGGTAAAAAATATATGGACATCTATTTTTAGACATACGGGTTGAAGTCTATTTTTAGGCGACCGTCTAAAAACATATGAACACTAAATATTATTATCCCTTAATAATATTTGGACTATAAAATTTATCTTATCCTCTTGGAGCACTTCGGGCTCGAGCTGTCGTATGTGGCACATGCAGCCGGCAAAAGGAAATTCAAATTTCCTATGGGTTAGTTGAGCTATTGCATGGTTGACTTCGGTTAGGACTCAAGTGCGTAGTTTGGTGGAGTTGATGAGACAGTTGATGGAGTTGTGTTCGGTTTAACTTAGTTGAACTAGTTTTATTTAGTTAAACTCGCTAATACACTAGAGATGAGTGGTGTGAATTAAATATTATTTAATTCACTAATTATTAACTCATAAATCAACTAAAGAACACATCGACTAACTCGGTGCATGTACGAGTTCAGTGAAAACTAGTGGAAGAGGTAGGAGAAAGGGTGGAGTCTACTATCGAGCTGTGACTATAGTGTGCATGAGATTTGCACAATCATTGGAGGAGATTTCAATGAGTATTTTTCAGTTAAAGCCAAGGGAATTGAATTCGTTCTATCTATTCTCTCATCTTGGATCGCGCAGTAGAGAGTGAGGAAAACAATGGAGGAGTTTTTGAACTCGTGACTTGTTCCAGCCGAGCTAGTTTGTGTAACTTTTGGAGACGATGACGAGTACTTATGAGGAGTATTGTGCGAGATTGTTACATGATTTTTTTTTCATTATAATATACTGCATACGGTAGGGGTTTTTCATTTGTACGATTTCCCGGTATACATACTTGTGTTATATGTGTTGAATTTCTATGATGCGCTTGTGAATGTTTTCAATACCGCTTGTTGTTTTTATTTCCGCATGTGATGATTAATGCGTAGAAGAGATTATGTGTTATGTATGAAGCTCAAATAGTATATGACCGGGATAATCTTTGGTGAATAATTCAGCAAATTATTCAAATTTCTACGTAAAGTCTTGGGAAATTTGATGCGAGAGCGAGATGAAGGGATTTTTCTAGGATATGCTTCCAAAAGTAAAGGGTGCAGAGTGCTACAACAAGACTCTTCGAAAAAATAGTAGAAAGTATTGACGTGAGGTTTGATGAAGAACTTCCAAACAATACAAGAGATACAGACCGTCGTAGTCCATCGGACAACCATGAAGAAGAAAACCAAAATGATAATGAAAAAAGCAACATAACGTGAAAGATGCGTGGTCGAGCTCAAAAAGCCCCTCAAGATACACTCGAAGAATCATCCCAAAGATCGATCATAGGAGACAATAAAGTAGGGGTCCCGAGACAAGAAGGCGACTAACCGAAACAAACATAAGAGGTATACATTGCCATGTTATCACAGAGACAGAGACAAAGAGATTTGAAGAAGCCGGAAGGACAAGTATTGAGTGAATGCAATGAATGAAGAATTGGACCAAATTGAGAAAAAACAATACCACGGGAGCTAGTTCCTAGACCCACTAAGAAAAATGTCATAGGGCTCAAAATGGGTATTCAAGAATAAAATGAATGAGCAAGGACCAGTAATCGTGAATAAAGCTAGACTAGTTTGCAAAGGATATTCACAAATTGAAGGACTTGATTATGATGAAACATTTGCTCCACCTTGAGCCGAATGGAAGCCATCGAATGTTTCCGGCCTTTGCATGCTACCAAGACTTCAAGGTATATCAAATGGATGTGAAATGCATTTCGAATGGAGATCTAGAAGAAGAAGTCTACATGGAACAACCGAAGTGTTTCTCTTTAAATGTACTCAAAGAAGACTATGTGTGCGGACTAAAGAAGGCTATATATGGGCTGAAATAGGCTCCTCGTGCTTGGTACTCAAGACTAGATAAGTATTTGCAAAAACAAAGGCTTTAAGAGAGGCGTGAGTAGACAACAATCTATACATAAAAAGCCCATGAAAATGAACTCTCGATTGTTGTAATATATGTTGATGACATTATGTTTGGAAGCAACGAGAGAAGAACTAGCAAAATGGTTTCTATTTGATGAGATGAAAACGAGTTTGAGATGTCTCATGATTGAAGAGCTCTGCGTTTCTACTTAGGACTTCAAATTTAGCAAAAGAACGCAGTACATTCATCTCACGGAAAAAGTACTTAAAAAGAAATGTTGAAAAAGTTCAAAATGGAGGATCGCGAAACTCAGTGTCAACTCCCATGATCACGGGATGCAAGCCGTGTGCTGATGATGGATTTGTTGATACTGGATCAAAAAACTCCTATAGATCCATGATGGGAAAGTATGTTGTATCGACAGCATCAAGACCCGTGACATCAAGCAAAGCACCTAAACAAAACCATCTTCCGGCAATCAAAAGAATATTTAGATATCTTCAAGGAACAACACACGTATGGACTTTGGTATCTTAAAGGCAAAAGCTTCACTTTGACGGCATGACACGATACAGCATTGGGCCACATTTGCTTTGGATGACAGAAAAGCACAAGTGGAGGTGCATTCTATTTAGGAGAAAGTCACGTAGCGTGGTTAAAGCAAGAAAAAACATCTATTTCTCTCGTCTCACGAAACAGGTGAATATATAGCAAGAGCAACATGTTGTACACAAGTCATGTGGATGAAGCAAACCCTCCAAGACATGAAGGTAAGCATTGATGAACCTATCTTAATCAAATGTGATAATAAAAAGTGCTATAAGTATATCTAAAAATCTACTGCTTCACTCAAAAAACTAAACATATCCCAATAAAGTATCATTTTCTTCGAGAACAAGTGGCTCGAAGATAGTAAAATTGGAGTATGTACCAACAAAAGAACGGACAACAGATGTATTTACCAAACCGCTTGCTAGAGAACCATTTGAATATTTGATAGACAGACTGGGGGTAGTATCTCGTAGATGCTACTCCCGATACGAAGAAAAAGCACGGCTTTCGTGGGGGAGAAACGAAAACAAAAATATCATTCCAAGGGGAGATCATCCCAGAGAGGAAGCATGAAACGAGAGTCCTTAGGATCAAAAGGATTATGGCAGAATACATCCAACATAAAAGAATCAATAAAAAGACTAAAGGGATCAAAGGTGAACCCAACGTGAATATAATCCAAAGGTTGGAGCGACAACGTACAAAGTCAGAAGATTTTCGGAGCGGAGGAAATGCACGAAATGTTGAAAAATAAAAATAAAAAATTCAAACCCTTTGACATATGATGTTTCAAAGAGGAAAGACAAGCAACAGGAGAAAGGACCCTAACGTGAAAACAAAGGAAAGTGTATTGCCATCAATGCCAAAGGGGATATTGTTGGAAATGTTGTCATTGATGGCAATAGAGGCAAAAAAGACAGAGACGAGGCAAAAGAACAGACAGCAAAAATATAAAGAGTAATATTTACAGAGAGAAGCAGTTTAGGCGAGAGGTCGAAATGATAGAGAAGAGAGGGCGACAAATGCAAGAGGGAAGAGATGAAACGGTCATGCGGTAGAGAGGCGAGGTCGAGCAACAGAGGTACAACGAAAGCGCAGGGTAGAAGCGGTGAAGGCAGAGCGATGAAAGGCAAAGGTAGAGGCGAGGGCTGTCGTTATCACGAAAGGCAGAGTGAGAAGCGGATCGCGTTATTTCGAGAATGACTACCCGATTTGGTGGATACTACTAAACATAAATTTCAAAAACCGTAACTCAGACGGAAGGATGCATAAACACAATTCCCTGGAACCGCAACCCGGACGGAAGAATACACAATATTCAGGAATCCTAACTCCGAGCAACAAAATATATATTCCGAGAATGCGTTACCCACGCCTGGAGGATACACTAAAAGCCGAAACATAAAGCTTATATATATATGCAATGCATTACATATATTACGCCTTTACACAAAGCTGTCCAAAGCATATATATTAATTTATATGGAGTGTTTTATGATCGAAAGAAATCAAAGTACCATAAGGTGGGACCTCTTTCCCAATCGCATCGGAGAAAAAATGTGCGATGGAACATGTAAACAAAGAGTTTCGATTGCGATGAAAGTCTGACACGATGGATCAATGAACCATAATTGATATGTGTTTGAATTCCGGTAGAACAATGACTGATCACATCGGAAAAGGAGGGCGAGTATCGGAACATGCAAGTCGAGGAGTTGCGATTGCGATCAATCACAATCCCAGGCGACCGAGGGATAATACATCAATCGCATCGGGAGTATTCAAGTTGCGATTAATCGCATCGGAGAAAAAATGTGCAGACGGAACATGTAAACAAAGAGTTTCTATTGCGATCAATCGCAATCGAAGCTGCGGGAGGAGATTCATCACATCGGAGTAAAACGAACAACGGATCATTGAACCATGCGATTGCGATGATGCGATCTAATCGCAACCGTTGGATCCTGGATGATAGCAACCGTTGGATCTTAAAGGAAGTAAAAGTGGGACCTCTATTGGAATTCAAACTCGAAAATGAGGATTTCCTTTGTCATAAAGAGCATCGACGAGATAAAAGAGAAATATAACATAAAACATTGAAATGCCGAGTATGGTTCTGGTGGGACCCTCGCTCATCGCATCGGCGGATATCGTGACGACCAAAGGCACGAGAGGATCTCCGAAGTTTGCGATTGCAATTGCGATCAATCGCATCGGAACAATCTACAAAGGGTGTAATCGCAATCGGAAATCATCGGAGGAGACTCATCGCATCGGAGCACTAAACAAAGTTCGGATGGTGGGCCCGGAAAGGAATTTTATATGTTAAATGTGCTTTTACTACTACGCCAAGAGTTGATTTAAGTTGTATTAAAAAAGGAAGTTTGTATGTTAAAACTTATTATAATAATGCCGAGAGGCGAAGTTGTGTTAAATATAAAAGGCGTTGTTACTAGAGATACATAGTAATTACACCACAACGGTGCACATATCAAAACGACTTATTATTATTGTGCCGAGAATCAATTAGCTTGATATAAAAATCACGGATTACATATGGCATATGGCTGCTACCTCGTGACTGATGTGAATAAGGAAAAAAAGCAGCCGAAAAGGACAAAGACACGAGTCAAAGAAAAGACAAATGCACAAAGGCGAGCCAAGAGGTCTGAATGAGTGAGCTGGAGTTTGCATTGTAATTGAATGTAAATGATTTTAATTTATATTGTTGTGATGCATTGGAAAGTCTCTAGAAGAGAACAAATATCCCATCGTAATGATAAATTGGTACCTACAGTTATATTTTTTCGAATGAGCGGATAAAAGAGATTAGAAGGCAAGAAAGGCAAAGAGACATGGTTGTCCATTTCGAATTCCTAGTAGAATAAAAATAACCATGAAGCTAGTTTGTATAAAATAGGATAATATCCAAGGGGGATAAAGTTATGAAAAAAAGAGAATGAGAGAAGAAGAGAGTGTGCGTGGAATTGAAAAGAGTTAAAGAAAATAAAGAAAGTCGCAAGAGGTGAGAGAGAGAGTAAATATAGAGAATGGAGAGTATAGAAGATTGAGGCGTAGAAGATAAAGAAAAGAAGAGCGAGAGAAGAGATGTCATGCATAACAAAGCCGATATCTAAGGTAAATCAAGAACATTTCGGTTGATAAATTGAGGAAGTTGGAGCTTCCCTATCAAGTTGAAGCTTGATAGCCATCGATAGTGGCCGAGCGAGGTTGGAGCCTCTGTAGGTTGGTGCTCGCAGAAAATTGAAGGAGTTGGAGCTTCCTTGTAAGTTGTAGCTTGCGTAATTGAGGTAGGAGCCTCCTATAGGTTGGTGCCTATAGAAAATCAGTGGTGAGAGGGAGTTGGAGCTTGCTCCTTTGCATCACAACAATAATAAAATGTGGTTTTCTCCCTTTGTGGGTTTCCACTTATATCCGTGTCTCTGTGCATGATGTCTATGTGTTGATGTGGTTTATCTAATTTGCTTAATACTTGTTGCTTACATATTAAAGATCTTGTTGTTACATTAACAAATCTATTTGATACTTGCTTCTCACTAATAAAGATTGCTCACATATTAAGTTGATCATGAAGTGAAGGTGTAAATAAGTTTTAAGAGAAAAGTTATAAAAGTCCATGTATGTGTTAAACTCGATTCACCTCTTAGTTTAACTAAGGGTTCGACAAACCATTCCCTTGGGGATAGTAAGCTATAGAGTGAGTGAGCTGAATACCATAATTTTCACAAAAAAATTACCAATGGTGTAGCTTTGAAAGCAGTTTTATTATCTGCTACTAACCTTGATGGACATCCAAATGCGGTTATGATTCCCTCTAGAAAATTAATGATAACTTTATGAGTAGGATTCTTGTTACGTATTGCTTTCAATCCATTTGGTGAAGTAATCGGTTGCAACAAGAATCCAATGATGTTGTCCACTTGAAGGTGGATGAATTTCTCTAATTAAATTTAAGCCCCATTGCTGAAAAATGTGTAGAAACAACTATAGGATTGAGAGGAAAAGACTTCAAATGTTTATTACCAATGAACTTCTAACATTTTTCACATGCTCTCACCTTAGCACATACATCGGGAAATAATTTAGGCCAAAAATAACCATCTCTTAGTATTTTGTATGTAGTAGTTCTCCAATAATGATGACCACCACACACACTACTATGCATGTAAAAAAATAACTTTCTTGGGCTCATCCAGGTCAATACATCTCAACAAAACTCATGTAGGATATTTCCAATATAAAAATTATCTTTGATGCAAAATTTAACAATATTCAACTTCAAATATCTCACTTTACTTTTATCAAAATATGGAGGAGGTTTAAAATGATGTAGAAAATAAATGACATCTTTATACCAAACTTTGCACTCGAAAGCTTTACATCCACTTCCATGTTGTCAATAAGTTCAGAAAATTTGCCTTTCTAGATTGTCATCCATGAAATTCAAGCCCAAAAATTTACAATTTTCTTCGACTCGTAGTTTGGCTAATCCTTGACCTTTGATTAGTTTTTTCGAGGCTTTATCTCTAAATCAAATTCAAGAACTTTAGTCACCCACTTACTTCTTTTTCCATCAATATCAGAGTTGAACTAATATCTCTCTAATAGCAGATGAAGGTACATAGGCAATAAATTGAGCATGAAGAATATAAACTCTAAAAGTTTTCAGAGCTTTCATCGATACATAAGAATGTTTTTCCAACATTTCATACTTCAATTTTTGCATCTCTAAGAGCTCTACTTGAAAAAAGCCATTGGGGGCTTCCCTATTTTTTTGAATTTTTTTGTAACAAAACAACAAAAAATATTATCTTGAGAGGAAAATGAGAAGATCAAGAAAGACTTTGAGTATTCAGTGGCTTACCAACCGAGGGTTCTTCAATGATAGATTTTATGATCAGTTCAAATGATTTTTTTTTCTTCAAATGTCCATTTGAATTCCTTTTCCTATGCTTAACCACTTCAGAAAAAATTGGGGATGAACCTTATAAAGAAATTTATCTTACCAAGGAAATATTTAACCTCTTTCTTGGACCTTGGAAGTGTTAAATCGTTAATTGCAATCACTCTTTTAGGATCAAATTTCACTCCATATTTAGAAACATTGTGACCCAACATATTACCTTCTTTGAGAGAAAAAATGAGACTTCTATGGATTCAATGATATATCATATTTTCTATATTTAACAAATACTTGTCTCAAGTGTTGAAGGTGTTCTTGATCTAAAGCTGAGAAAACATTAATATCATATAAATAGATGACAAAGAATTTATCTTTTTCTCCAATGAATGAAAAGTCCATAGCACACTCGAAAAGTGGCTCTGTCATTCATAAGCCCAAATGACATTTTTGCATACATGAATGTTCCCCAAGGAGTAGTGAATGTTGTCTTCTCTCGGTCTTACGGCCAAACATAAACTTGATTGTACTCGAAAAACCCATCTAACATGGAAATTTTGTCTCGACCTAGTTACCTTTTGAAGAATATGCTCCATCTTTGGCAATGAATAATTATCTTTCTTGGAGCATTTGTTAATATTTCTGAAATCTACACATAGTCTGAATTCACCACTCTTCTTTCTTATTGTAACTAGATTAGCAACCCAATCTGAGTATCTCAATGGAATGATGATTTTGGCATCCAAACTTTTCTTCACTTCCTTCTCCATTACAGAGGGAACAATAGTGGATTTATTTGTCTTAATTTTTGTCGGAAAGTTAGTACCATCTTTCAATGGTATCCTATGCTCAATGATAGTTGTATCATATGTCTTAAGATCCTCATATTTCCAGGGAAAAAAACATTAAAAAATTTCAAAAAAACAACTTGTGGTATTCAATATTTATTTCTTCTAATAAAGCTTTTGACAACTTAACATAACTCGGTTCTTTTTTCTCGTGTCCAAATTTAAATCTTCCAATTCTGATTATGTTTCAACTAACCATGGTTTGAGTGAAACATCATTGTGATAAAAGATCTTCTCAAGTGGGATTAAACCCTTGGTAATATGATTGGTAGGCAGTTGAATGATAGGTTGATCAACAATCTGTTGCTTTTTTTCAAATTTTTGGTGTCTTGAAAATCAACATCATCCTTCATGAGATCTTCATCCTCATCAATGTTTAGGACATAAAATTCTTCGGCAACTTCAATAAATATTCTAATCTCATGATCATCCTCAAAAAACTTTCCAATGCTTGAAATTATCGAGAATTTTAGGTCCGAACCTAACTTCCACTTCATATTTTAGCTTTATACGTATTGGAATCTTGAATGAACTTGCTTAAATAGAAAGTGAGTCAACCAAAATATTAATTTCTCTTGGAACAAAAGAAATGTTAAAGGCTAGGAATGAGTCTTCTACAATGTTCCATACTACATTCCGGTAATCTCCGAGTTTCGGGATGCTTAGTTTGATAAACATTTCCGATTTGCTAAATAATAAGTTCAATATCTCCAAAAAAAATAAATTTCGAAATATTCATGTTTTTTTTTAGTTTTTAAATCAATCGAGTAGAGATTCATATTTAGCCACATTGTTAGTTTCTTCAAATTCAAGTTTGAAAGAAAAAAGTGGAACTATATTTCAAAGGATAAATGAGAACTATTCCCTGCACCAACTCCTTCTCTATAACATGAGCCATCAAAATACATTTTCCACAACTTAGAACCCTCATGATCGATCTATTTTTTCAGCAGACTTCAAAATCTGAAAATTTTTCTCGCATGCATGGTAGAATTATCCATATGTAAAATTCTTGAACCTACATTAATTGTTCTAGCATAAATTGGATGATTAGTCAAGTATTTGTTTTTCACTTATAATATATGTCAGTTGAGCTTCTCTATAAAGTCTTCTTTCCTCTCCTCCAAAAAAACAGGGGACATTAGCATAAGTGAAATCCATTTGCAAAGTTCCTCCCAACCTTCTAATCCATGACCTAGAAAGTAACATGCCAAATCTAGGAGAAATGTCGAGCTACAACAATATCCATCACCATCCCTATCATAGGCAATTGAAAGAGGCTTACCGCAAGGTCTTTGATGACACTAAGGAATTAGACTTTCTCGGGAATCAAAAGAGTAGAGATCTTGTAGGTATTATCTAGTTACTTCAAGACCTAGTTCATCCATGACTACCTTGGGCATAAAATTATGTGAGGCTATAGAGTCCATTAGGAAATTATGCAAGATTTTATCATGAATATTCAGAGATAGATAGAAATGAGAGGTAGAGTCGTCTCTGTCTTCTACCAATGGACCTAAAATAACGATGGGCTTATCATCTTGAAGGTTAACAAAATCATAAGCTAATTCGATAGGGTGGAGGTCGAAGAGCTTTCGTAAAAGTATTTTTAAAAAACATCATTTTTCATGAGTTCTACAAGAGGAACATGAATCTTTATCTTTTGTATCTCATTTTCAAAATTGAAAACAAGGGGGCAGTTTTTGAGCAATTTTTACCTCAAGTGAAGGAGTATTAACTACTACCGGAATTTCCGGGTCCCGCTTGATTCAACAACTTGCTTTTTTGTTGGAATTTTTATTGCATCCTTATTCTTCTTGGGTTGTGCAACAGGCTTTGAATTATCATCTATACTCTTTGATCCGAGATTGTATCTTCTTTGATGATCAACTACAATCATGGAATGATGAGAAATATCTTCATATTTCGAGTATATGACATGAAATATTCATACTTCTTTCGTGTAAGATGAATCAACCTTCTTTATCTCTTAGACAATTGATATCAATAACTTTCTCCAAGATTTCAGGTTTCCTCTTCATCTTCAATTATAGAATTCTCCAAAGGGGGTTGCACTTTCCGATCGTTGTCCTCTCTGCTTTCTCGTTCCAAAATTTGAGGAACATTAGGTCTTCTAAACTCGTCGCCTATTAGGTTGATCAAATGAAGCATTTCTAGCGATGAGTCGGTCTTGCTTCCATCTTGAGCTTGGAAATACTCGGTGGTTAATGACTTAACCATCTTGTTCAGCTCATCTAGCTTAGGATCTATATCTAAAGTTCCCGAAGATGAAACTTCAAATTTTTGCTTTCTTTTTTTCTATTCAATCCCTCCTCTAAGCCTATTAGTCCGTTAATACATTAGTTTATACCTCTAGTGTATTTTCCCTGCATTTGTGTTAGTGTTATAGATCTTCTTTCTCTCAATAATAAACAAAAATCGGGATCAAAGGCACCAACATAAGTGATTTTGGTTGAAGCTTCGGTAGGTATTTTTCTATACATCTTATTGAATATCTTAGAAAAATTAGAAATTGATTCTCATTTTCTATTTATTGCACCAAATTCAGGTGATATAATACAGAAAATAATTCTTATCACCCCCATTTCCTTAAAAATGTATCATCTAGGGTTTCAATTCTAGTGATGCTACCAAATGTCAAAGATTTGAACCATTTCCTAACATCACCCTCAAGGCTCTTAAAAAAAACACTCATCCGGACATCTTCATGCTCAATATTCGATTGTCATCATAGGCATAAAAAATCAAGAAGGTGTTCTTCGCTTTTTACCTCTCCCTCGCCACTAAAATTAGGCATTTACTTGAGATAATCTCTTGCAGGGTAATGCATTCATAGGTTGATGTAAAACCAAAGGGGCATAACTTGCAGCAACAATTGCATCCATTCGGTTAGGGGGTGGGTTTGGACATGCCATGGTGTGAGTTTTTGGAATTTGTGGGACAACAATTGGTGGATTGTGAACAATGATGATGAAGCACCAACTTGTGATGTAAAAATTGTTTGTTGATCGGAAAACAAGGGAGGTACAAGATTTTCGTAAAAATTAGGGGATAGTTTTTTCATGAATTCTTTAAGGAAAAACCTTTGAGAAAGCAGTAGTAGAGGCAACAAAAAAATTTTTTTACTCTTTTTTCTTGATTATATTTTCAAGATCAAGGACTGGGATTCTCAAAGGGGAATATGGGTTAGCCTTGGTTCTAGTCCTTCTAGGAGCCATAAATTCAACAATGGAGTCTCCCGAGGTATAAAGCGGTCCTAAATAGACGAGTTATGAATCGTACACCTCGGAACCGGACTTATAATTTTGTCATTCACCGAGGGATAAACTTCAATTCGCCTCCCCAACAACGTCGCCAAAGATGTTAGCGCAAGGAGTCACTCCTTGAATACAAAAGGAGTAAGACTTACACATCATAGTTCATTTCAAATTTTAAAGGGTTTTGAGTGGTGGGATGGATTCTCAAAGAGTTTGAAATGATATTTTATTCTTTAAGACTTCATGCATTTGGCAAGTTGTGGCAAGTATAAATTGTATGGGTAAATTGGTAATATAGGGCGTAGAGGGCAACAAATGAAAGGAGATGGATAGCTGGTACTTACTCTAGGAAATATTTATATCCTAAATCAACCACACAACTATAATGATGGATCTTTACACAAACTATTTTTTATGCAAAGTAAACAACATTTAGAAAGTAGAGTACATGCATAAATTGTTTCAAAAAATCCTTTATGAAATCTTCACTAACATGTTCTACAACATATATATGATTTGCGGGAGAAGCTGGAAAGCAAATAATTTACTATTAAATCCTTTAACGCTTTCTTACTCACACCTTACTAGTTGATGCAACTCATAAATTAGAAGAAATTAACAAAGAGAGAAACACACCATAAATTAGATAGTTCTTGAGTCACAAAATCCTCCAGACATGAAGTGAAAAAAAGGTTTTTCTTTATTATATTAAGTCTTCATGTAGATCAACATCCAACCTTGGAAATGGTATTTACAAATGGTATATATAGAAAAAGAGGCACCAACTCCATATCTTCTAATAATAAGGAAACACTACTCCTAACATTACATAGGTGTCATGGGACATTAAAAACCATATCCCATCGAATCTAACCGAAAAGACATATGTATATGAAAGAAGAGAAGAAAATGCAGGGTTGAAATGCGAGTATGCCTGACATGCTACCCCTTTTTCGCTTATTTGTCTCCTCATGTCTTTGGTTCTTAAATAACCATGTATCTTCATTAAATATTACCTCCAAAAACCTCATAACCACTTATCACCATCACTTGTTATATCCATTTGGTTATGAGTCCTTATCTTTCCTAAATTAGCTCAAAAATTTTTGTCGATGTGTGTCAAAAATCATTTAAAATAGACGCTACACGGGAAATTCCATTAAAAACCCGTAACAACAAAAAAAATTGTAACGCTACCGGAAATTTACGGCGAGTGCTATGTTTCTTTTCAAAAAAAATGCACAAAAAAAACTGAAAAAATATGTGCATACTTATATACTTTGAAATCTCGAGTTGTTGTTTAAAAATTGCACTTGATAAGCAAAAAGGTGTTTTATCGTAAAAAACTTTTTTACCTTTGTTCCATATGGACTGCGACTTCAACAAGCTTGTCCAAGTCTAATTTTCTCGCCAAAAGATGACCTTGATCTTGTGGTTCTTGTGGTTTCTTCTTTTACGAGTGGCCTTTTCCTCCTTTGAACCCTTTTTGGATATTTCTTCTTTTTTTAGGGTTCGTTTCGCTGCTCTCAAGGGTTTTTTTTTCTTCTTGGACTCATTTGTCTTTAACCCATTAGATTTTCCTTCTACATCAATTACCTTTGTCAAAAAAACTTGGATTTTGCGAGCCTTAGAATTTCTTGAACTTGTTGTTGTCTCTTGTATGTCTTTTTTTTGGTTCCGAAAGTAATAGGTTTTTTCTCCTCTTTATTTTTCTTGCTACCGATCTTATACCTAGCATCTTTGAGGAGTTCTTCATCGGAATTTGTGGGCTAATACTCTTTCTCGCATTTTCTATTGAATTTTTTATTCCAAATTTTCCAGTAGCACCTATGTTTTAGATTTTTTACGCAACTGCGAGACCTTCCTCTTCTAGCTCTGGTATAGAAATTAGGAAAAGTAGAAATGGGGGGCACCATTTTCATGGACTTGGGTTTATTGACTAATGAGATATCTCCTTTCTCCATATTCCTCTCAACTTTGATTGAAGAGATATTTTATTTTATGCTCTTGGATTTATGGATATTCTTCTTCTTAGCCTTTCTCTTTGTTCTTTTTCAGAGTTGAGGGTGTTGTTGCGAGGATGGAGGTGTAGGTGCAAGTTGGCTCGCCCTATAAAATAAGAAATGGTCCCATGTTTTATTTATTTTCCTTAGCTCTTCTTCGACTAACAATTTGATGAGATCTTGATGATACAAGTTGTATTCGAAGTAGCAGTATGTTTTTGAATCTTGGCTAACATCTTGATTAGAATTTTTCGGGAAAAAAGTATGGGTAGTTGAGGGTCTTCATACCAAAGCAACATGAAATGGAAATATCATATGATAAAGAAACACTATTGTATAACTCCTTTCACAAGTGAGGTAAATCTTCGATGAGTTTAATGTGCCTTCTTCCCATTCATTTTTAAGGAAACTCCAGGAATTCCTTTGGCCTGCCTAGATCTATGGTGTCCATATTTGAGGAAACCGTTGAGGTCTCCTCCAGTGATGACTTGACCTTTAAACCACATTTATCCTTCCTGTGGAAGATGGAATGCCTCAACAATTGAATCTATTGATACCTAAGACCATAAACGGTGGCCTCCTTTCCATTGAAATAATTTGCAAAATCTTGAGCTACTACTAAGTGAGAGCTTCCCAATCTTGAGCACAAAGAATACCACCCTGCTTTAACAAACAACCTTCTCACATTCGAATTTTCATCTACTAGGTCATCTCCTTGTAGTTCAATTTGTTTTAGCTTTCCTCCTCTTTTAGTCATCTTTAGTAATTAATAAATCCGTCTGTTGAAATATGATAGGTGGAAAAGATAGAAGAGATCAAATAACAAGTGTTGTTGCATCTTCCTACGAAATATTGTCTGAAATCTAAGACTCCTTCCTCAAGCTTCACTATAGAAAATATTGTTCTCCAATAGCTAAGCTCACAACTAATACTCTTCCTTATTTTTCGGTGATTTAAAATAGATACAATGGTTCATCCTTCCATGCAATAAATTTTCATTATGGTAAGTATCCTTGACCATAGTATGCACCATGTGATAGCAATCATGGTCTTCAGTTGGTTACATAGCTTCAGATGAAATGCTATAGGTGGTTGGAGATAAGCAGATCTGTGACTGGTAGTCACCTCCACTGCATGTTGATTATTGGCCTAAATTTCTGGAAGCATCTATGCGTGACCATCCAAACAGTCATTGCATTAAACCTGCGGATCCACGATATTTTCCAATCGATAATCACGTACTTTGACATGAAACTGAACCAACTCAGCAGACAGATAGGATGGGATCAATGGTTGGGTATGTTATTGTGGATTGACATCTGGACACTAAACGTATACCACGACTTAAAATTAACATGAATGACCGCATACCACTCCTATCACGTGATTTAAATAATAATAAAAAGATTTAAAATGTATTTTAAATAAAAACATGTGGCTTGACACAAAGTGGATGCACTTTTATTTTATTTTATTTTTAAAATAAGGGAAGTTACCGGAATTTCTGGTAGCATCAAATTAAAGAAAAACAGACAAAAATAGAATTAAAACAAACTGTCCAAAAAGGGCTAAAACAAGCGCTACCAGAAATTTCGGTAGTGTTCAATTTTTTTTTGAAATTTACAAAATCTAATCCTAAAAACAAAAAATTTAAAATGGTCTCATGAATTAGCAAAGAAATATTCTAACACTTCCAACAATTGTTCTTTCTAGCGCAACTCTTCAATCTCTGTTTGTATCGTCCAGCACTCCTGCAAACAAGCTAGGCACTGAGTAAGAATTAAATTTGGTGCTACTGTCCTGATTTCTTCAAACTGATGTTCCTTGTGATGGAGCACATCGCATAGCTGCTGAACTACTGGATAATTTTGTATTGATGTCCAGACACTCATAGTTGCATCTAATAGACTGTCACACTAGGTTACTGCAGCAGCGATACTGTCTCTGGCTTGATTTACCTCGACTGCTCTTTGGGCGCAGATCTCTGGGGGAGTCTCAGGCTGCAAATTGGTTTGCAGATTTATGATTTGTTGCTCATACTCCATTGTGACTATCTGCACCTCAACATGCGATGATTTCAACACGGCAACTAATCCCTCTAATTTTTCCTCTAGCATTGTTGTGTCCAGGACTACTAGAACATTTGGACAAACTTGATTGATTTTTTCCTCTAGCGCAACACGCTAGGATTTGGCTTCACGACATACTGCATCTGTGGCTTTCTGTTTTTGGTGTGCTTGTTCTGCTTGCTGTTGGGCTTCCACTGTATGGGTGTGAGTAGTAGCCTCTATGTACCGAAGTTCATCTGCGATCATTGAGTGCATCAAGTGCAACTTCCCTGCAGGTAATACAGAAAGATTAATATTTATATCACTTGATCCCTAGAATTGGGAATGTCGGTTGGAATCCACCTAAATTGTTGGCATAGGGATTTTCATAAGGTGAGCATCCCTGGTAGCTGGTAATTCAACATCTAATGGTTGCGCGCTTGTGACTTGCGCACTAGTCTAGCTCGCCTGAACTACTCTCGCTTGTATTTTCCTTGCCTACATCTTCAGTGCCTGAATTCCAACTTGAACAAGCTCTAGTACAGTCTTGTACTACACCTCCATGTTGGTCCAGCAATCCTTGGTCGCAGACGTGACATTGTTGGAAATTTGTGCAGATAATTTTTTTTCAACATTAGGACCTCTTCCCCGGCCTCTTTGGAACCCTTTCTCTTCTTCCATGAGCCTCCAGCAGCCTAAGAATCGTGCTTGGTTCCCTTAGAGGACTCTACTTTCGTTGTATCCTTTGGCGCAAACCCATTCTTTTCTGGATCTGTTTCTTTTTCAAGGTCAATGGTCTAGCTAGTGGTAGTGGGTGTTTCTTCTTTCTCTGTCACATTTTCTGTGGTTTTCACTGGTTGGTTGCTAGTGTGCGGCTTCGTTGGTGTGATAGTCATCAACCATGCGGGCAGCCATTTTGTTGTTACTCTGAGAAAATCATCCTTTGTTACTAGGTAAGTTAATTTGTATCATACTCCTTCCATGGTGTCTTTTGCGCAGATGTGCATGTTGTGAAATGTAGCTTTGAATTCAGCTACCATCATATATTAATCATATAATGTGGGTGACAATATTGGCTTTGACTGTAACACTTGATAAAGAGTGGCATCATAAAGAACCAAAAAGATCTTATTTTCCCCGGTGCGTACCGGGTTTGAAGAGTTCCACAATGTGGCATAGCACGTAGCCTCACACATTTGAGGCTCAATCTCAGAAAATTGAGTGTCTTCAAAGGTCTTCCACCCAATCAGTGCAATCAAAAATAAAATTAAAGTGTAATAAAACTGCTTGCCTTCCTCTTGCGCTTTGCGCACATTTTCGAGGAACTCCTTACACAGATAGTTGGACCAATTGTAACTCTCTTCTCACACCGTCCAGTGAGCACAATCACATGTGCGGGAACCTCCTTTCGTCTACACTTGCACATCATCCTGCATGCCAATATGATCGCACTAAATTTAATTTCTGGATCATTTATTTCATCGACCACAAAACCTCGACTCTTCTCTGAGACTTGATACTTCTTCTTGATTTGGTCTGCGACATTTTTCTCCTATGCCTTATCGCTGAAATCAGCAATAAGGTCAACACCTTTAGCAAGCAGCTCAATGATCTTATGGATCAATGCGACATCAATAGGGATGTGCTATTGTTGAGCAAGTAAATCCCCTTTGAGGACAGAGGAAATCCCTCTAGCCCTAGGGTGGGTCTAGCAACTACAGGAACATACTAACATCGACCTTCCTAGATTGTAAATGAAATTCAGAGCAAGGAAGATGACCTACCTTGTTCTGATGCTATTTTTTCGTCTTCCGTCGAAGCTTCTTGATCCGTCACTCTTATGAAGCTCGATGCACACTACTACCAACATTAGATTACTTTTATATACAATCAATACACCACGACAAGTGGAAAATCACGACAAACATAAAACAATTACAACCTATCTAACTGATCAAGGAATGCTATAAATCTCATTATAAATGCAAACGAGAATGGAAGATAAACATTAGTTGCATTTTATTATGATAAAGACAAGGGGATTTTATAACCAAGCCTTGATGTTGAGGCTCTCCTTCAACAGGTCCGTATCCAAGAACATTTGCAACACAATCACACACAAAGGTCCAAGATATCACTATGTTCCTAACACACAAAAAAATCACACTCTGCACTATTCTCCCGAAGCTCATCAGGGGAATTTTGAGGTCTAAAATGGGCCTCCTAAGAAAAATGTACAAAAAAAATAAACTTTTTTAGAACGGATTCAAGATGGTGATGTCAACCATGGGGGATGATTCCCTAGATTTTAAGTAAAAGGGTAAAAATATTAAAAAATAATAAAATAATAAAACTACTTTTTCAACTTGTATTTTCAACTTATCTCCCAAAGTTTTTACTCAAATTTTGAGTGTGAAAACTCGTTGGATGCAAAATTTAATTCCTCATCCAAGGAGTACCCATGTTGCATACTTTCGATGGACCCTTCTACACGAAAATTGAGAAATACATAAAAAACGTGATTTCAATCATGTTTTTCATATCATTTTTCGTGTAGCAAGACCCTTCGAAAGTATGCAACATGGGTACTCTTTGGATGAGGAATTAAATTTTGCATCCAACGAGTACTCCCACTCAAAATTTGAGTAAAAAATTTGGAAGATAAGTTGAAAATGTGAGTTGAAATTTTTTTTTTTTCCCTCTAAAATTTGATGATGTAATCAAATCTTATTTTATTATTTCCACTATTATTTTATAATTTCCTTAGGAGGCCCATTTTAGACCTTAAAATTCCCCTAATGATAATTTCTTCTCCTCTCTATCTAACTAAGGTAGTAGAGGTGAAGGAGGTATCCTTATATAAAAATGGAGGAGGAGGTTATGGGCCCTCAAATAATGGGAAAAGAGATTATCCTTTGGAGTAGTTCCTATTTCTTGGGAATAGGAAGCCCAAAGGGGAATTCCTCGGCCATATCCTCAAAACAAACTTCCAGCTCGCTGCCTTACAAAGATTCTAGTCATGGAAAATTCGTTTCTATTTAAAAACTTTAGAAAAGAGGATTGGCGCAAGTCTGAGATTAAGACAGAGCACCGATCAGTGTGGGTTCTAGTGAAAATCTCTTCTATTAGCACGGGTCAGACACTAATACAAAGCGTCGAACTTGAAAACCAGGTTTATAGAGGGATCTTCCAGAAAATTGGTAAAGGGAGATGAATTGGCAGACAAAGTTTGGTTCATGGGTATGTATTCCATGCTTGGAAAGTACACAAGGGTCACTGTATGGGTCCTCCAGGATCAAGGAACGGGGAGTATAGGGACGGTGACAAATTTTTGTGTAACAAAAATCCCAACTATAGCACATCATCATGGACTAGCGTGAGCAACTTCCTGATGCATATGTTATTTATGGGGGTGCGCCCAAAATAAGGGATCTAGAGTAAGTTTAGAAAGTATTCCTTGTGAAGACCTATCACCCATATTTTTGGCTCAAGGTGCAAAATGCATCCTTCATAAGTGATTTGATCGAGATACAACTCCGGTGCAAGCTCGGGGATTTTTCGACATCTGCAATGTACCAATCATCAAATTTGACTTGTGGGAATTTAGCAAACATGAACCCTTCCATCAGGACATTCTTAGGGATTAATGACATTTGGATGCTTATGCGCACCTTCTCCAGGTGTTTGGGGATTTTGGCTGAGGTTTTACGCGGCACAACATAACTTGGCAGCCGCAAGAATGGGGCCAATTGGACAACATCCTCCTCTCCTTCAAAAAAAAATTCAGGGACCTCGGCCATAGGCCTTTTCAACTTCTCAGCTATAGTAGAGTGTGGCTTTGGGGTCTTATCCCTTGAATATTTTTGTGTTCCAGAAGACTGCCCCTTCTTAGACTTGGAGGGTGCATGTGTTTCACCAATTGGGACTTCTGGTGCAACAGGTTCCTCTCCAGGTCTCATGGCCATCATAATTTTAGGAATAGCGTAGCCCAACTCTCCTCGGTGCAATGCATCCTCGAACCTCAGATCCAAACCAGACATAGACACAAAATATGCAGTGGCAATTGAGGAGATAAAAGAAAATAATTCACTCAGAAAGAAAAGGGAACTATTGTGACCCCATATGTCATATTTATACTTGTGGCACATCTTCAACGACTCCTCATGCATTAATGAGTCTCCATACCTAACAAAATGGTCCCAAATCTGGAAAAATACCTTCATTAAATGCAACTTAGACGCTCCCATAAACAGTAATAAGTCTGTCTTTTCTAGTTTTACTATTCCAACAACTAGTTTTTGAAACCTCTGCGACCCAGTCAACCTCCTCGTGCAGCTACCGCGTGTGTGTCGCACCTTACTGCGCATATATTCTAGAGCTAATGAAAACCATATTTTAATCATCTCCCCAACACAGACTTATTGACCATGTACTTCAAAGCATATTGGGTAGTGTCCATCATTTCCCTTAGTAACTACAAACTCCTCTGACATTCGTCATCCTAACAAAATGTTGCACCTTTTTTGAGTAATATATTCATGGGTGCAGTGATCAACTCATATATCAAGATGTTCTTCTGATAATATACATCAAGTGTCATCATGGAGCACACTTGTATGACATTCTTAGGGGGAGAAACCGAAGTTCCAGTGATCACGAGTTGTTTCCTAGATTCCACAATCTCTAGATTTTTGTACTTCACAAGTTCCTTCATCCGTGTATTGACAATTTATGGGATCAAAGTTTGGCCAACCGTATCAAATCCACTCTCAAAGCTAAATGTAAGAATAAAACTCTTTGTTAGCGTATATGATTCACTAGTGCCTCTGTGTAGCTCTGTCTCCAAATACCATTCAGAAAGCACCTTCCCCAACATGTGAATAAACATATGGAGCCATTCAGGTCTTGGTTCTACGCCCCATACCTGATTGCATCTCGTCAAATGTCTACACAGATCTTCTTTGCAAAAGTACACATCTTCCATTTTAATGACTGGACATTCAAACCGCAACCTCATCATGTGCGCACATTCCTCCCAGTTTCCCATGTTCTCCTTATGAGTTTCCCACCTTCTTTATGGAGTAGCACGCAAGCGA
The DNA here is from genome assembly GCA_034641835.2 of Pinus albicaulis. NCBI lineage: Eukaryota > Viridiplantae > Streptophyta > Pinopsida > Pinales > Pinaceae > Pinus > Pinus albicaulis. Next base: position 178,394,528 of record CM076569.1, on the reverse strand, counting down.
AGATCCAAAATATGAATCTTTGTCCTTCAGGTATGGTCCTTTCAAGCTCCCCTATAAACCAATTTATATTAGTTAATGCATAATATTTTAGAAAATCACATACCTCAGATGTTATACATTGTAGAGATCGGGCCACGCGATTATAGCGTAGCCTAGATACCTCATGCAATTGGTTCTATCAGTTTTCTAGTTATTCATCGGAGTCTGAAACAAGAGCTATCATTTTCCCACTTAATATTTTAATCTGCTGTTGGATTAATCAAATCTTCCTCGCGCAAAGTCAGCTTATAGATTTAATCGATCTCATCATCAGTGCGTACTGGTTCAGTATATCTTTGTCCTTATGCAGGATCTAGAGGAATGATTACCCTAAATCCATTGCTTTCAAATTCTATCCTCCTTTTCTTCATATTTATGACACCATCCATGTCAATGACCCAGTCCAACCCTAGCAACGTAGGATAGGGATCAGTATCATCGAAAAATTATATGACTTCAAATTATTCCATCATCTTAACACCCTCTATACTGACCACAACTTGTGACGGCCTTCCAAAAGGAATGATCTTCTACTGATTGGCCATGCGCATTTGAATGGTATACCACTCCATATTTTTCTCTCCCATGCACTGCCATGTTTGCTTAGGTAGAACATTAGCATCCGATCCCAGATCTAGAATAACTTGGTCCATTTCATAAGCACCAATATGCACGGTCATACAAATCTCCCTACCCATTATCTTCTTGTTCTTGTATATTTTGTTGACTGCTCCTTGTTCTACCATTGGTTGTTCTTTCTTTGTGTAATTATCTATCAAATATTGAATATTTTCTACTGCCTTCTAGTTGCACAGTAACTTTGTTCACACTTGTAGAAATGGTTCGATCTCTTCATCTCCTCTTAATTCCTTCATTGGTCTACCAGATGATGACACGCTTCCTTCTACAAATTATTTTTGCGCTTCAATAAAGGTCTCCTTTACGCGCTAAAAATTAAATCCTTCCTTAGTTTCAGGTTCCTTATGAATCCATACATCAGTGGTTGGTTGTTTTCCTTTATTTTCATTGGTGGCTACACCGCTCCTAGTAACCACATTCACACTGGGATCTTCTTCACAGTTTTTATCTCTCACCATTTGAAGATTTTGTGTTGGAATATGCATCTTCTTTTCCTGTATTTTATCGATCAAGAGAGGAAAATATTCTATGACATGATCAAATTGTCTACAGTACCATCAAGACTGTCATGTTGGATTCGGATAGTCGCGCGCATAATGGCCAACATCTCCACAGTTATATAAAATGACTTGTCCTCCTCCTCAACCAGCTGATCCACCTCCTTGACCTCTTCCTCTGCCTTGAAATCCTCTGCACCTAGAGGGGAATGTTGGTGATGTAGGCTTAGCTTGCATTCTATATATTTCAGCTTTATCTAACATCATATCCTAAGTGCGAAAATTATGCTCATCATTCCCTAATGACAAACAGAATCTGCAAAACAACTGCTTTAATTCAGGTTGATAATTTCTGATCCTTTGGTAGGCATCTATGTCATGTAATCCATTGAGTTGACAAATTGTGCACCACACATGACTCTTCAATGGACTACGACCTCCAACGTTCAGATAATTGTTGAAGATAGCACACTAATCTTTATGGTTCCCAAAAGCTTTACATTTTATACACCAAATCTCTACACAAACCTCCTGTTAGTCATAAGTATTTTTCACCTGTTGATGATGACTAGTTGTTAAAGCCAAGTTTTCTAGCAGCTGATCTCCAATATGTCAAATTTGTCACCTAGAAAACACCCATAAACATTTTTTCCCTCTTACCTTTTCAATCAGCCCATGATGAGATAAAACCTAATTGTCAAGCCCTATCTAGCCTCAGTCATACAAATTTGTCCATCAGCTCCAAAGAGAATACTCCAAATTTGTCCAAAAATCCTCCCCTAAGTTAGGTAGTGGCGCTTTAGGCGATTTTCCCTTGGAAAAATATCCTAAAGCCAAAATAACCTCTATCTAATATCAACCAGGCCTACATGACCTTGCTATTCTGTAAAAAAAGCTTGATTACACCCTTAGGTCATGCCACTAACAAGCCTTGATGTCTCAGCAATACATATGCCATAGGTCAAACTGATATTAGGTGGATTTACAGTGTTTCAATGTATTTTTCAAGAGCAGAAGTGTACCAGTGTTCCAAAAGACATTATTAAACTTAACATGAGAAGACAACTTCTTTTAATGTGGTTTTGAGCCTGGAATGCAAGTACTGGATAGAGAGTTATTTCAATAAGCTCCTGCAAACACAGTCAAAGGTTAGTGACTTATGAATAACAAGAAATACTCTGCAGATACTGGTCAGGTTGCTTCTAATGTCTAAAGATGCATAAAGGTATTTTTAACAACAGGATTACATGTCTCAGAAGAATGCCCATCATGGAATATTGTCAATTTGTCACTTTTATTTTCTTAAGCATGAATAGGTGGTGAAAGGAAAGATGACATTGTTTGAAAGAAGATGAAATGAGATCACTGATAAAACCTCCTCCATACATGAGCAGAGGATTGAAATGACTGAGAAAACCTCCTCCAAACATGAGCAAAGGGTTGAAAGACTGAGAAAACCTCCTCCATACTTGAGCAGATGGTCAGGTCATTGGTTGAAGGCCTCCTTCATTTAATAAGTAGAGGGACAGGAACAAAGGTATGTCCTCATTTAAGGGGCGCAAATCTAACAATGATGCAAATTGCCTGAAAAACTTGTTTAAAACCTTGTCTCCAATAGATTCAAAACCACTAACACAACTGTGGTGTCTTAAAGATTGATTATAAGTTTTCACTGATTGAAAGGGAGAGTCTAAGTGCAGTGGGGAACAATTGAAGGCTTATAAATAGAAAAAAAATGTTAAAAACAGAGGGAAAGTAGTGGTGTTGTGATATTTAAAGAAGGTTTGCTCTTCCTGTCCATGAATATATTTTTCAAAACACTCATCAAAAGTGACAAGAAGGTAACCTAATCCTGGTTTATGGAAGAGGCTTTGCAAATAGACACATAGAGACAGTATGTGTAAGAAAGGATATAGCAAGTGTTTTTTAAATTCAGAGACAAACACTAAAAGCAAATGAAGCATGCCTCTATCATAGTCAAAGGCCCCTTTATGGACATGTGAAAATGACCTTGCTGTTGCATATGAGTCCCAAGGTTCCCTAAAGGCCTTTTTTTCCTTAATAAACAGGTGTAGGTAAAATCTGGGGAGTAAAAATGGGGTTTTTTTTCACCCACAGTTAAAAGAAAATCTCAAATATCACCTGACAGTTTGATTGACTCCACAGTGAGCATGATTATAATCAAAACACCAGGAGAGCAGAAATTGTCAGAGTAAGTTTTAGAGTGGTGATTTATCTCCTTCCAAGATATGGCAAAGGATGCCTCACAAATCATCGATATGTCTTTGAGCAAGGTTTTTTCCTTTAAGGGTCAGAAATAGGCAGAAATGACAGAGTTTTCTTCTTTAATGAGAAACAATGAAAAGGCAGTAGAAGGGGTTGGTTGTTTCTTAAAAGAAGCCTTTTTACTTCATCAAGAACCATCACTATAGTGTCATTCAAAAATCGACTGCAACATCTTTTCAAAAGACTTGATCAAAGATGAGCCTTTATAATGTTTCAAAAATGATAAAATGGCAAAGCAATGCTTCATGTTTTGGTTAAAACCAAAAGCCTTTTCAAAAGGCCTCCAAAACACTCACAAAGAAATATTCAAAAAATGGTTTACTTTATTTCAACTTTAAAAGGGGTGGGGAGATCGTTGCAAAGCCCATTTGCAAAATTCAAAGCTCAACAAACATTCAAAATCGCTCTCCTAGCTGTTCACCGAACCAAGCAAGAAGTTCGAGAAAATTTCGAAGTGTTTTGAGGCTTAAAGCCTGCGCGGCATGCCTGGAAAACCGCGCGGCGAATTCAGAGCAGGAAATACACAGGCATTCAGCGACTGTGCGGCGTGCCTGTAGCGCCGGTCACCATTGCCCGAAGGCCGACCCGACACCTTTTCCACTGCACGACATTCTTTCTAATAAACATGTCGTTCGCTCCTTGTGCCTTCCAACAAGCTATAAACCTGCTCAGCTCATCAAACAAGGGCCATAAGCCATCTTCAAGGTATTCTCCATGCTTATTGCTAATTTTTCGAAATCTTAAAAAAGGTGGCAAGGTTGTTTTCACAAGACAAAAAACAATGGTTGGAGAGTAGGGTGTTTAAGCAAAATCCAAGGTTTTGTTGCTATGATTTCCCAAGATTAGAGACAATGATTAAAGAGTGGGTGTTTTTTAGCAGTTTTAAAGGGCCTTAAATCATGTTGAGAACAGTGAAACCATACACAAATTACAAGACAAAAACACAGAGTTGTAGAGATTTAAAATTGCTGGAAAGTGTCCTAACAGGGTTAATAGAAGAGAGCAAACCTTGTCTGCTAAAACTCAGAAGAAACAATGTTTATAAGGTAAAAATAGTGATCATGATGTGAATGCTTTGTCACTTAAAAAGTGTCCTCTTGTATGGTGAAACAATGAAACCTAGTGCAACCTCTTTTGTTCCATAAAACAGAGTATGCTATGAAGATCTTTTAAATCAATTTGAGGGTGTTTTTGTCTACCTTTGTAAGGAAACAGTGAATAGAAGAAGAGCATTGTTTGGGGAAGGGTGATTTTGTTTTTTTCTAAACACAAGGAGATCCTTGTCCTAACAAGAAAACACAAATACCTCTTTTCAATACCTTGCCCAAACACAGTAATAAATTGACTGTGTGCTTTTTATTTAACAAATACTTGTTGTTTGGCATCAAAGAGGACAAAACAGTGATTTTTAAGGAGCAAAAAGTTGGTGTTGGGGGACTATCTCACAAACATTTGAAGAAAATTGTCTTGGTCAAACAGTGACTGACAAGGAGGATAGGGTGTGTGCTTGAGAAGCCATTCCAAAGGGAATTTCAAACGGCTTGTTTTTGCAAAGAACATTCAAAACAAAAATGCCTCCCAAGCACAACAGTAGAAGTGGCCTTCACAGGAGGTTTGAGCCTGTTTCCACTGAAGAGGTAAATGCTCATCCATCAGTCCTGTTTAACTTTCATGAGGTTGGGTGTCTAGAGTTTTGTCAAAGGGTGCAGGAGGTGAAAAGCTATTCGCCTTTGACACATCTTTGTGCTTTGAGATTTCAAGAGAAGCACTTTCAGCTGGAAGGCTTGGATTTTAAGTTCTCTCCTAGGTCCATTTCCAAGGCCACCAAAATCCCTTATGTCAGAGAGAATTGGTTTTAAAAAAGCCACCTAGACTCAGAAAAATACAAGCCTTTTTTGAAGCCTGAGCATAGAGATTCATGTCCATCCATTTTTCCCTTCTCATATCTATTGACTAGTTATTCCCCCCTCATGAAGATAATCATGAAATACTTCACTTGTGAGGGAAGATTCTCCCAAGTCTATGCTTACCATGTCCGATTGCTCATGCATTTTACAAGAGCCAAATTGTTAAATCTCCCTTTCTTCCTACATAGAAGTATTGAGAAAATGGCCTCCACTGTTTAGAAAAAACCTCCTTCTCAGCAGTCATCCTATCTCTTCCATCACTCCCTCATCAAGGTTATCATTCTTCATCAGCTTGAGAGGAAAGAAATCTCTTGGGATACTTTCATTACACATCCGGATTTTGCCACTATCCCTGCATTTCATACATCTCCTTCACCTTACACTCACACTCCTTCGCCTTCTTCAAGTAAGCTCATTCCCAAGAAGCTCAAATTTCCCATTGACCAAGAAGAAGAGCATGATGAGGAAGAATAGCATGAGCAAGAGGAAGATGATGATGATGAGCAGCATCATGATGAAACAGGGCAACAAGGGGAAGAAGAGCACAGTGAAGCAGAGCAACAAGGGGAAGAAGGGCATGATGAAGAGCATGATGATGAGCAGCAACATGAAGATGAGAAGCAAGAGCATGAAGATGAGAAGAAAGAGCATGATGATGAACAGGTGTAGCATAGTGAGGAAAGGCAGCCTCATAAAGAAAAACACAGTGATGAAGAGGTGTAGCATAGTGAGGAAAGGCAGCCTCATGAAGAAGAAGGGCAGCATGACGAACAGGTGCAGCACAGTGAGGAGGGCAGCCCTCAAAAAAGAAATGCAGAAGGACAGTCAAGGCATCCATGAGAAAACTCAAGAGAGTGGCAAGAATGATGAGGAAAGTAACAAGGGCAAAGAGCCAATAGAGCATGTGCTAGCTGCCTCTCCTAGGCAAGGGGAAATTCTCTCTTCTTTGAAAGTGGCCAAGACCCAGACATCAAGGAAAAGGGTGCCTAAAGCTGTAACTCAAAATGCTACTAGGGCCCTCCGAAGCAAGGGGAAATTTCCCAAGAAGCCCTTTTTCGAATTTCCCAAGAGGAGGAAGACTAAAAGAGCCACCCAAAGCAAGGGAAAGGAGAAAGAAGAAAGCAGCCATGAAAAGGAAAGGGACTTCGACATAATTCAAATCCAAAGTGATGATAGCGACAATGAAGCTTGAATCCTAGAAACTCTCTTGATCAATAGAGAAAATTAAATTGATGCTTTGAGGACTGATCTAGAGAGGGCTAGAAACTTCAATCACTTTTTTGCAAATTCAAAACAAACAGATGAGTGTCCATATGGCGGTGTATGAGACACGGGCCATCAAGTACAAAAAGGAGTCCTCCAAGGCACAAGTGAGATTGGAAGAACTCATGGGTGAGTTAGATGAGAGCGAAGATGAAGATCATCCCAAGAGAAAAAGGCCAAGAACCATGGGGCTCAAAAGAGCCCTTGAGAAACAAAAGAAAGAAGAAGTTGTCATTCTCCAATCTACCGCTCTCACTACATTGTCCACCCAAGAGATAGAGAACAATCGAGAAGCATGGCTTGAGAGGGTAAATGATCACTTGGAGAAGAAGTTGGAGAAGGAAAATAGAGATTTGTACCTTCAATGGAGGATGACCGGGCATTATAAGAAGCTCAATCAGTTTGCCCGGCGGAAATTGAAGGCCACACAGGAAAAACTCAAGGAGGCTCAAAGGAGGCGCCCGGCACCAAAATTGAATAAAGACACCTCAAAGCTCCAAATTTTGGCCTCAGCTTCACAACATGTTTCTGAAAACCCTTGAGGGTCATGCTTGCTAAAATTGGGCGAAATTCAACAAGTTTTGGTTTTTTGTCATATTTGGGTTTTTGGCTAAAACTCATGGGCATCGCCATTTCAGATCGGGGCATCCTCAAAGGATTAAAATGGTATCATTAGATGCCATAATTTTAGGGGCATATACTTAGCAATTTTTAGATTAATTGAAGATTATTTTCTCCCCCAAAATGGCGGAAAACACTCACTTTTTCCAAACTCTGCCCCGTTTATCACCAAGGTCTATTTTTTGGGTTTTTACACCCAGGTCTATCTTTGGAGGACTTAAATTACTTAGTTTGGAGAAAACTAAGCATTTTCATAATATAGACATTCAGAGATTTCCAACGAGCCATCACGGGCCTCGTTTTGACATCAAGAAGGCCTCCAAAAGTTGCCAGCAAGTCAGGGGACTTTCTGCTGATGTATTTCTTAAGTATTTATGTGCTTAGGTAGAACATTAGCATCCGATCCCAGATCTAGAATAACTTGGTCCATTTCATAAGCACCAATATGCATGGTCATACAAATCTCCCTACCCGTTATCTTCTTGTTCTTGTATATTTTGTTGACCGCTCCTTGTTCTACCATTGGTTGTTCTTTCTTTGTGTAATTATCTATCAAATATTGAATGTTTTCTACTGCCTTCTTGTTGCACAGTAACTTTGTGCACACTTGTAGAAATGGTTTGATCTCTTCACCTCCTCTTAAATCCTTCATTGGTCTACCATATGTTGACGCGCTTCCTTCTATAAATTATTTTTGCGCTTCAATAAAGGTCTCCTTTACGTGCTGAAGATTAAATCCTTCCTTAGTTTCAGGTTCCTTACGAATCCATACATCAGTGGTTTGTTGTTTTCCTTTATTTTCATTGGTGGCTACACTGCTCCTAGTAACCACATTTACACTAGGATCTTCTTCACAGGTTTTAGCTCTCAACATCTGAAGATTTTGTGTTGGAATATGCATGTTCTTTTCCTGTATTTTATCAATCAAGAGAGGACAATATTCTATGACATGATCAAATTGTCTACAGTACCATTAAGATTGTCGTGTTGGATTCGGATAGTCGCGCGCATAATGGCCAACATCTCCACAGTTATATAAAATGACTTGTCCTCCTCCTCAACTAGTTGATCCACCTCCTCGACCTCTTCCTTTGCCTTGAAATCGTCTGCACCCAGAGGGGAATGCTGGTGATGTAGGCTTAGCCTGCATTCTATATATTTCAGCTTTATCTAACATCATATCCTAAGTGCAACAATTATTCTCATCATTCCCTAATGACAAACGGAATCTGCAAAACAACTACTTTAATTCAGGTTGATAATTTCCGATCCTTTGGTAGGAATATATGTCATGTAATCCATTGAGTTGAAAAATTGTGCACCACACATGACTCTTCAATGGACTAGGACCTCCAACGTTCAGATAATTGTTGAAGATAGCACACTAATATTTATGGTGCCCAAAATATTTATATTTTATACACCAAATCTCTACACAAATCTCCTGTTAGTCATAAGTATTTTTCACCTGTTGATGATGACTAGTTGTTAAAGCCAAGTTTTCTAGCAGCTGATCTCAAATATGTCAAATTTGTCAGCTAGAAAACACCCATAAACATTTTTTCCCTCTTACCTTTTCAATTAGCCCATGATGAGATAAAACCTAATTGTCAAGCCCTATCTAGCCTCAGTCATACAAACTTGTCCATCAGCTCCAAAGAGAATACTCCAAATCTGTCCAAAAATCCTCCCCTAAGTTAGGTAGTGGCGCTTTAGGTGATTTTCCCTTGGAAAACTATCCTAAAGCCAAAACAACCTCTATCTAATATCAACCAGCCCTACATGACCTTCCTATTCTGCAAACAAAGCTTGATTACACCCTTAGGTCATGCCACTAACAAGCCTTGATGTCTCAACAATGCATATGCCATAGGTCAAACTGATATTAGGTGGATTTACAGTGTTTCAATGTCTTTTTCAAGAGCAGAAGTGTAATAGTGTTCCAGAAGACATTATTAAACTTAACATGAGAATACAACTGATTCTCATGTGGTTTTGAGCCTGGAATGCAAGTACTGGAAAGAGATTTATTTCAATAAGCTCCTGCAAACACAGTCAAAGGTTAGTGACTTATGAATAACAAGAAATACTCTGCAGATACTGGTCAGGTTGCTTCTAATGTCTAAAGATGCATAAAGGTATTTTTAACAACAGGATTACATGTCTCAGAAGAATGCCCATCATGGAATATTGTCAATTTGTCACTTTTATTTTCTTAAGCATGAATAGGCAGTGAAAGGAAAGATGACATTGTTTGAAAGCAGATGAAATGACATCACTGATAAAACCTCCTCCATACATGAGCAGAGGATTGAAATGACTGAGAAAACCTCCTCCAAACATGAGCAGAGGGTTGAAAGACTGAGAAAACCTCCTCCATACATGAGCAGATGGTCAGGTCATTGGTTGAAGGCCTCCTTCATTTAATAAGCAGAGGGACAGGAACAAAGGTATGGCCTCATTTAAGGGGCACAAAGCTAACAATGATGCAAAATTCCTGAAAAAATTGTTTAAAACCTTGTCTCCAATAGATTCAAAACCACTAACACAATTGTGGTGTCTTAAAGATTGATTATAAGTTTTCACTGATTGAAAGGTAGAGTCTAAGTGCAGTGGGGAACAATTGAAGGCTTATAAATAGAAAAATGGTGTTAAAAACAGAGGGAAAGCAGTGGTGTTGTGATATTCAAAGAAGGTTTGCTCTTCCTGTCCATGAATATATTTTTCAAAACACTCATCAAAAGTGACAAGAAGGTAACCTAAGCCTGGTTTTTGGAAGAGGCTTTGCAAATAGACACATAGAGACAGTATGTGTAAGAAAGGATATAGCAAGTGTTTTTTAAATTCAGAGACAAACACTAAAATCAAATGAAGAATGCCTCTATCATAGTCAAAGGCCCCTTTATGGACATGTGAAAATGACCTTGCTGTTGCATATGAGTCCCAAGGTTCCCTAAAGGCCTTTTTTCCTTAATAAATAGGTATAGGTAAAATCTGGGGAGTACAAATGACGTTTTTTTCACCCACAGTTAAAAGAAAATCTCAAATAACACCTGACAGTTTGATTGACTCCACAGTGAGCATGATTATCATCAAAACACCAGGAGAGGAGAAATTTTCAGAGTAAGTTTTAGAGTGGTGATTTATCTCCTTCCAAGATATGGAAAAGGATGCCTCACAAATCATCGATATGTCTTTGAGCAAGGTTTTTTCCTTTAAGGGTCAGAAATAGGCAGAAGTGACAGAGTTTTCTTCTTTAATGAGAAACAGTGAAAAGGCAGTAGAAGGGGCTGGTTGTTTCTTAAAAGAAGCCTTTTTACTTCATCAAGAACCATCACTATAGTGTCATTCAAAAATCGACCGTAGCATTTTGTCAAAAGACTTGATCAAAGATGAGCCTTTACAATGTTTCAAAAATGATAAAATGGCAAAGCAGTGCTTCATGTTTTGGTTAAAACCAAAAGCCTTTTCAAAAGGCCTCCAAAACCCTCACAAAGAAATATTCAAAAAATGGTTGACTTTATTTCAAATTTAAAAGGGGTGGGGAGACCATTGCAAATCCCATTTGCAAAATTCAAAGCTCAACAAACATTCAAAATATCTCTCCTAGCTGTTCACCGGATCAAGAAAGAAGTTCGAGAAAATTTCGAAGTGTTTTGAGGCTTAAAGTCTGCGCGACATGCCTGGAAAAGCACTCGACGCATTCAGAGCAGGAAATACACAAGCATTCAATGGCTGTGCGGCTCGCCTCTAGCGCCGATCACCATTGCTCGAAGGCCGACCCAACACCTTTTCCACTGCACGACATTCTTTCTAATAAACGTCCCGTTCACTCCTTGTGCCTTCCAACAAGCTATAAACCTACTCAACTCATCAAACAAGGGTCATAAGCCATCTTCAAGGTATTTTCCATGCTTATTGCTAATTTTTCGAAATCTTAAAAGAGGTGGTAAGGTTGTTTTCACAAGACAAAAAATAGTGGTTGGAGAGTAGGGTGTTTAAGCAAAATCCAAGGTTTTTTTGCTATGATTTCCCAAGATTAGAGACAGTGATTAAAGGGTGGGTGTTTTTTATCAGTTTTAAAGGGCCTTAAATACTGTTGAGAATAGTGAAACCATACACAAATTACAAGACAAAAACACAAAGTTGTAGAGATTTAAAATTGCTGGAAAGTGTCCTAACAGGGTTAATAGAAGAGAGCAAACCTTGTCTGCTAAAACTCAGAAGAAATAATGTTTATAAGGTAAAAACAGTGATCATGATGTGAATGCTTTGTCACTGAAAAAGTGTCCTCTTCGTATGGTGAAACAGTGAAACCTAGTGCAGCCTCTTTTGTTCCATAAAACAGAGTATGCTATGAAGATCTTTTAAATCAATTTGAGGGTGTTTTCGTCTACCTTTGTAAGGAAACAGTGAACAGAAGAAGAGCATTGTTTGGGGAAGCGTGACTTTGTTTTTGTCTAAACACAAGGAGATCCTTGTCCTAACAAGAAAACACAAATACCTCTTTTCAATACCTTGCCCAAACACATTAATAAATTGACTGTGTGCTTTTTATTTAACAAATACTTGTTGTTTGGAATCAAAGAAGAAAAAACAATGATTTTTAAGGAGCAAAAATTTGGTTTTGGGGGACTATTTCACAAACATTTGAAGCATATTGTCTTGGTAAAACAGTGACTGACAAGGAGGACAGGGTGTGTGCTTGAGAAGCCATTCCAAAGGCCATTTCAAACAGCTTGTTTTTTCAAAGAACATTAAAAAAAAAATGCCTCCCAGGTAGGACAGTAGAAGTGGCCTTCACAGGAGGTTTGAGCCTGTTTCCACTGAAAAGGTAAATGCTCATCCATCAGTCCTGTTTAACTTTCATGAGGTTGGGTGTCTAGAGTTTTGTCAAAGGGTGCAGGAGGTGAAAATCTATTCGCCTTTGACACATCTTTGTGCTTTGATATTTCAAGAGAAGCACTTTTAGTTGGCAGGCTTGGATTTTAAGTTCTCTCCTAGGTCCATTTCCAAGGCCACCAAAATCCCTTATGTCAGAGAGAATTGGTTTAAAAAAAGACACCTAGACTCAGAAAAATACAAGCCTTTTTTGAAGCCTGAGCATAGAGATTCATGTCCATCCATTTTTCCCTTCTCATATCTATTGACTAGTTATGCCCCCCTCATGAAGATAATCATGAAATACTTCACTTACGAGGGAATATTCTCCCGAGTCTATTCTTACCATGTCCAATTGCTCATGCATTTTACAAGAGCCAAATTGTTAAATATCCCTTTCTTTCTACATAGAAGTATTGAGAAAATGGCCTCCACTGTTCAGAAAAAACCTCCTTCTCAGCAGTCATCCTGTCTCTTCCATCACTCCCTCATCAAGGTTATCATTCTTCATCAGCTTGAGAGGAAAGAAATCTCTTGGGATACTTTCATTACACATCCGGATTTTGCCACTATCCCTTCATTTCATACATCTCCTTCACCTTCCACTCACAATCCTTCGCCTTCTTCAATTAATCCCATTCCCAAGAAGTTCAAATTTCCCATTGAACAAGAAGAAGAGCATGATGAGGAAGAAGAGCATGAGCAAGAGGAAGATGATGATTAAGAGCAGCATCATGATGAAATAGGGAAACAAGGGGAAGAAGAGCATAGTGAAGCAAAGCAGCAAGGGAAAGAAGGGCATGATGAAGAGCATGATGATGAGTAGCAGGATGAAGATGAGCAGCAAGAGCATGAAGATGAGCAGCAAGAGCATGATGATGAACAGGTGCAACACAGTGAGGAAAGGCAGCCTCATAAAGAGAAACACAGTGATGAAGAGGTGTAGCACAGTGAGGAAAGGCAACCTCATGAAGAAGAAGGGCGGCATGATGAACAGGTGCAGCACAGTGAGGAGGGCAGCCCTCAAAAAGAAATGTTGGAGGACAGTCAAGGCATCCATGAACAAACTCAAGAGAGTGGCAAGAATGATGAGGAAATTAACAAGGGCAAAGAGCCAATAGAGCATGTGCTAGCTGCCTCTCCTAGGCAAGGGGCCATGCTCTCTTCTCTGAAAGTGGCCAAGCCCCAGACATCAAGGAAAAGGGTGCCTAAAGCTATAACTCGAAATGTTACTAGGGCCCTCCGAAACAAGGGGAAAATTCCCAAGAAGCCCTTTTTCGAATTGCCCAAGAGGAGGAAGACTAAAAGAGCCACCCAAAGCAAGGGAAAGGAGAAAGAAGAAAGTAGCCATGAAAAGGAAAGGGACTTTGACATAATTCAAATCCAAAGTGATGATAGCGACAATGAAGCTTGAATCCTAGAAACTCTCTTGATCAATAGATAAAACCAAATTGATGGTTTGAGGACTGATCTAGAGAGCGCTAGAAACTTCAATCACTTTTTTCAAATTCAAAATAAACAGATGAGTGTCCATATGGCAGTATACGAGACTCGAGCCATCAAATACAAAAAGGAGGCCTCCAAGGCACAAGTGAGATTGGAAGAACTCATGGGTGAGTTTGATGAGAGCGAAGATGAAGATCATCCCAAGAGAAAAAGGCCAAGAACCTTAGGGCTCAAAAGAGCCCTTGAGAAACAAAAGGAAGAAGAAGTTGTCGTTCTCCAATCTACCCCTCTCACTACATTGTTCACCCAAGAGATAGAGAACAATCAAGAAGCATGGCTTGAGAGGGTAAATTATCACTTGGAAAAGAAGTTGGAGAAGGAAAATAGAGATTTGGACCTTCAATGGAGGATGACCGGGCATTATAAGAAGCTCAATTAGTTTACCCGACGGAAATTGAAGGCCACACAGGAAAAACTCAAGGAGGCTCAAAGGAGGCGCCCGACACCAAAATTGAAGAAAGACACATCAAAGCTCCAAATTTTGGCCTCAGCTTCATATCACGTATCTGAAAACCCTTTAGGGTCATGCTTGCCAAAATTGGGTGAAATTCAACAAGTTTTTGTTTTTTGTCATATTTGGGTTTTTGGCTAAAACTCATGGGCATTGCCATTTCAGTTTGGGGCATCCTCAAAGGATGAAAATGGTATCATTGGATGCCATAATTTCAGGGGCATATACTCAGCGATTTTTAGATAAATTGAAGATGATTTTCTCCCCAAAATGGTGGAAAACACTCACTTTTTCCACACTTTACCCCGTTTATCAGCAAGGTCTATTTTTTGGGTTTTTACACACAGGTCTATTTTTGGAGGACTTAAAGTGATTATTTTGGAGAAAAATAAGAATTTTAAGAAAATAGACATTCATAGCTTTCCAACAAGCCATCACAGGCCTCGTTTTGACATCAGGAAGGCCTCCAAAAGTTGCTAGCAAGTCAGGGGACTTTCCGCTGATGTATTTCTTAAGTATTTTTGTAAAAAATGCACCTTTCAAAAGTGACTTTTCCTCATGTGCGTTTAGCTATTTTTGTGCATGGTTAGTTAGGAAAAATCAATTTATTTTCCTTTTTTAGCATTTTTGAGATATTTTATTAGATATTTTGTGCCTTGGGCTTTGCAAAGCCTCAAGGACAAAATCAGATATTTTGGATAGGCCAATGAGATTGCAAGTTGAACTAGGAGGTTTTCCTCACTCTTGGCCTATATATTCCATGAGAGTTCATTGTAAACAAGGCTGAACTTGATTAATAGAAGCAATATATGGTTATACAAGCTTGGAAGAAACACTTGTCTCATGCTTTTGGATAGTTTCTTGGATGTTTTTGGATGATGAAGGAGGTCTGTTGTTGGATTCCATGACTTGGTAGAATGGTATAGTGTCTCTCTCTCTGTTTTGTTTCTTAGTTTTCATTCATAATTCCATGTTCTTTCTTGCTATAAGATAGTAGAGAATATATTTGAGACATGCCCTTGGAGGCACCTCAAATTTCCTGTTTCTTTATAGCTTCTATGTTTTCTTCCTTCTTAGTCATATCAAAGAATCCTTGATTTCTCTTTGATAACTGAAGAATATTGTTTGCTTGTTTCATTTATGGTTTTATGCATGCTAAGTATGATTCACGGTATGCCCTTCTTACTCATGGCTAGTTATAGCTCCACCTCTGAAACTTCTCTTTGATTGTTTGATTGTCATTTGTTTAACCAAGGGGGTCTTGTGCTGATCTTTCCCTTTGCCTAAAACTATGCAATCTTGCTTTCAAAGTGCCCAATAGTTTGAAATACTATGCTTAGGCATTCCTTCATAGTGATTTAAGTTGCTTGTTTGTCTTAAATGTATTTCCCCAAAGTCTGATAGCCATTTCCTAAAGTTAGAGAGTCGCATATTTCTATGCATGGCTTGAATGATTATTTCTATGCATTGATCAGTTTACATTTACATTTCTCATGATTAATGGTTTTCCCTACCATGTTTATCTCAGCTATTAAACTATTTATGTTTGAAATCATTTTTTCTTCACAATTTTAATGTCCATCTCACTCCATTTTACCCAAAGATCCATTTTACCTCGCTCAAATCGGCCCTTCAACAACCTTGTATCACCAACTGAAAGCTTTCTTGATCTTTTTGACCCCATAGCCTAGTTGATCTAACATTGTTTTACCTATCTTATGTCTTTGATCAGTTCATCCCTCACAAACCTAAAAACCAAAACCAAAAACCTACTCCATAACTAGCCTAAAATCAGAAGCACAATAAGCAAACGCACAGATATCCCTTACACAAATAGAGAGAGCCCTCTCTGAGTCCAGGAAGGCTAGGTCCTTGGGCTTCAAAGATTGGTTTGATGTTACACTGTCATTTGGCTTGCCAATCAGCCAAATCATGGGACCCTAACATAATGGTGATCACGGTGGGAATCTGAGTGATAAACAAACTTAGATTCCCTAAAAATTCAACAGCCTTAAGAATACTATCTGATTGACTTATCCCACCGCTCACTAACATAATGGCGATCACTGTGGGACTCTGAGTGATAAACAAACTTAGATTCCCTAAAAAATTCAACAGCCTTAAGAATACTATCTGATTGACTTATCCAACCGCTCCCTAACATAATGGTGATCACGGTGGGACTCTGAGTTAGTGACAATATAAGTACTCCTTAGTAACTCCCGAAGTCTCAATCCAACTTAGAAAACTTAAGTGTTGTTTGAAGATTAGAAGCTAGCTCTTTCACCATCTTAGAAAAATTATTATTTAGTTATAGGAAACTCTTCCAAACCTCATAGGCTACATAAAAACTCAAAAAGCCCCAAAACATTCCTATATTGGCTTTTCCCTAGTTATTGGTGGTGGATCATAGCTACATATTTACAAAAAAAATCCAAGTTCCACCTAGCGACTCCACTAGCCTCCAGTAGGCCTAAAAACTTCATAAAAAAGCCAAAAATTCATAAACCATACCTTTCTGTTGACTCATCCTTTCCAAAACTTAAAAATTATGGTGCAAAACGTGCAATCAGTGGCAAACTAAGTATAACTTAGCAATTCAGAAGACTTCACCTAAACATAGGAGATAAACAGAAATAATATTGTAAATAGAACCATCAGCTTGTCCAGAAAACCTAGCAAACTATTGAAACCAAGTGAATCACTCTTCCTTGCAAGTCTTCATCTCAAAGTTTGCTAGAATTTTTTTTCCCAGAAGCATCTTTGATAGTGTTGGTGGTGGATCATAGTTCTCACAGAAATCCACCTGGCGACTCCACTAGTCCTCATTTTTGTTTTGACCATCCTTCACATTAGCAACACCCCTAGAGAGGCCATCCATCCAAAACAACCATAAATTCCATCCTCTCTAAGCTCTGAATTCAAAATATGGCTTCACAAAGGATCTATACTAGATCTCATCCAGACCCAAATCCCCCTATCATAGTAGATGACCCAGAGAAGATTCTGTGGCAAGCTTTCAAAACTAGAAATTTAGCTACCGATAGGTCCATCCGTAAAGCAAGATCAGTACCTGAGCACCTCACAACCTTGTAGGTTTCCCCATTTGACTTAAAATCAGCAAAAACCATTTTTAGAAGCAAGTCATAAAGTAAGGTAAACTTTGACGATCTTGAGCCCCTAGATCTGCCACAGAGTCCTAGTACTACACCTCCTGAATTTCAGCTTCTCCATCACTTTGGCTCCTACCATCCCAGATCTGCTCAAAATCAGATCACTAGTCTAGCTACATCCGCCACACCCATCCAAACCACTACTGTTCAAAACACCTCAGCTCATCCTACAAGCCCTCATTTTGTACATCATCCATTAGCTCCCTCCATGGCAGCCTTGTCTGCACACAACTTTCAAAACAGAAAACACTCCATTCTGTGTTAATTCGAGGCATTTTATGAAAATGATAGGAATTTCTATGGAGTTTTATCCATATTATGCAATTTAATAAGGGTTGGAGGGAGCTTACAATCCTGTATCTGTTAGTGACTGCACCCTTCGGTAGAACCAAAGAAAATTCAGGCAAATTCCTCAACGAAGTAGACTGGCCATAATCAATTCTTTCGAGATCTCAATAGAAGAAATAGATATGTATGTCAGAAATAGATATGCATGTCAGAGGCTCCTGTTGGCACCTTTTCTTGTAGCAGGTTGTGGAAAGGTTCAAGTTTCTTTTTCTAAAAGAAGAAGAGATGTAGTTTTGAAAAGAAATGGTCACAGCAAAATATACATTTCCAACATGTCTAAAAACTAAAATATCTCCAACTTCAATAAACTGCTCAGAAACAAAACTTTCCTAACCATTTGTGAAAATTGCCCACGTCTTAGCATAGCACAGGTTCACATGCCACAATTGCCCACTTGGGCCATGTAGTATTTCATCTTCACATGCCCCACATTGCATTCTCTCCACATAATCAATTATTTCCATCTTCACACGCCCCACATTGCATTCTCTCCACATAATCAATTATTTCCATCTTCACACGCCCCACATTGCATTCTCTCCACATTCTCTCCACCTCCTGCAATAAACAAAATGCATTGGAAGAATAGTTATTTCCATCAAGAATTTATCCAATTCTAATTCTAATTCTAATTCTCAAGAATAAACAAAATTCTGATTCTATTTGCATATCTTTTCCTCTCCTCTCGTCTTGTTTTACTTTTCTCATTATTGTTATTTTTCTATTTATTCAATTATTCTTTATTATGTAATTACTTATTATTTATTTATCATTATTATGTTTATTATTTGTTTTTAATTTCATTTTTAGTTATTTATATTTAATCAATTAATTACTTATCTATTTAAATTAAAAAATAAAAATAAATGAATTAATTAATGTAGTTTCAAATAATATATTGAATTGCATTCAATTAATATATATATATATATATATATATATATATATATATATATATATATATATATATATATATTTTTTTTTTCTAATATTTTTTTTTTTTATTATTATTCTTATTTATTTTTTGTTTTTATATTTATATTTATATTTTTTAGTTTTATTTATATTTATATTTTATATTATATTTTTATTTTTATATTTATATTTATATTTTGTTTTATTTATTTATTTATTTTTATTTTTTTATATATTTTTCTAGCCGTTATTCTACAACGGTTAATTGGAGCTTCATTATCTATTTAAGCTGAGTCCTAGATCAGATTTCTCATCTTGTCCTGATGATGAACCACACTGGCTGGTTCGAAACGCGTCGACATAAATTTCTCCAATGTGATTTTCACCAAAAGATTTGATACAACATTATAATTCTCAATTTCTATGGTTGGAGTTCACTAAATTTTGGTGTACACACCTAAAAGTAATTTCAGTGCCTTAACCGCAAATCGATTCTAATGTACATATAACTGCACCAGTGTGTTTTAGTTACTACGCACTGGTGTCGTGTTACCAATGGACGCACCGGTGTGGTGCTATTAGGTGATGCACCGGTGACGAATAACAAAAAAAAAAAAAAAAACGCAACTCTATTTTCTTTAAGTGAAAAAAAAGAGGTAATTGAAAAATGGGCGGCAAAATATTTTCGAAAATATAATTTCATAAAACAATTCTTTAAATACTAAACACTTTTCATTATTTCACTATTTTTGCAAAAAATTTCAGCCAGAGCCAGAGATTTGCAGGAGACATACCTGGAGCAAGAGAGCATGAGAGCACTGCGGAGTAGCGAAATACGTTTGACATAAGTATTTAGACAATCAAAATTTCAAACCTCTGGTGATTGAAACCTTGTAGCATAGAATTTCAAACGATCTCGTGATTAAATTTAATTATTTTTTTACTTTTTCTGTAGTTTTTTTACGAAGTAAGAAATTTTTTTTAATTTGTTTTTCATTTTCAGAAACAAAAAAAATCCATTTTTACCCTAAACCCTTCATTCTTTTTGTTTTTTCCTTTTCTTCTCCCTGTTTTTGTGATTTCAGAATTAGGGCTTTTCATTTTAGATTCTGTTAGCCACCCATATTTTTCCTATCATATCAGCTGGTGGCTAAATATTCTTTGCAGCCTTCAAGAAACAAATTAAGTCCCAAATTTGTTGGTGCTTGAAGTCTTTTGGTGAAACTCATGTTGCTGGTTAAATCTTCATACCCGTTTCTTTCTCCAAACCCCTGATATCCTGCAAAAATCCAAGTCAAATACTACAGTATTTCCCCTTTTTTCCTCTTCCTTTTCCTTCCAACTGCCTCATTCTCCATTTTCCTTTTATTCATAAAAACCCCACAAAAACATATGTTTTCCCTTTAACCCTTCACACATTCCACTTCCCAAGGTTAAAAACTCACTTTTTAACTTATCGGACCCTTCTCCTCTGAAAAATCATTGGAAATCATATAAATGGCATATTTTATGTGTTTTTGGCGTTTTAGCCCTTTCAAGCTAAGCCCCCGGGTCGTTTCCTCCATATACCTGAGCGCTATGACTGACCGCTCAGTCCTTAGGCGCTAAACCGTAAAATACCATTTTCCTCCGTTCATTTCCCTTTGAAAACCCAAAAAAACCCATTTTATAAAGTTTAACGGGGAATAATTAAAATCACATGTTTTATTTCGTGATCAACCTAGACCGTTGATCTGCTCCCTAGATCCGACGGAGCGGAGCACATCTCACCAGGTGGACCCCCCCTTCTCCCGCGTCGTTTGTCAAGAAACCACCAGTTTCCATTTCGCACCACCTACTGAGCCACGATGGTTTTCTCCCGTCGGCCAACGATTCCATACGCTGGCCGACACGTGTCCCCACCACTATTTCAAAACCGTCGTGCTATCGTCTCATTTCGTGCGTTAAAATTCACACCATAACCATGCAGTGGAATCCACCCCCACCGTTCGATCTGGGACTTCCCATCCGATGGCTGCCGATCGCCTCACTTGCTCGACCTTTAACGGACATACACGCCCGTTAACCCATCCATCGCACGTCCAAGATTCAATCTCCACCGTCGATCTCTGCAAATCGACGACTATTATTCATCCTCCTGATTCCATCGCCCGGTCAGACATTTTCCCGCTGACTTCCTGTTGCCCGATCTCGACCGTCGATTTCTGCAGATCGACGGTCCTGATTTAATCTTTCTTCAACCTTTTCCATGACCGCCCAGATTTGATCTCGGCCGTTGGATGATGCCATCCAACGCCCCGCGTTCCTCTGCACATTCCCCAAAGCAGATTAACCTATAAACTAGATTTTTTACGTGTTTTTTGTATTTTGCAGGGTTAAGGTCATTTTTTTGTGTTTTAAAAGGAAATTTCAGACCAGGAGGGTGACGATCCTCTACGTTTCGATTTCTCCAAGGAAATCACTTACAGAGTTAGTTTTCATGCCTCTTCAATGTTTCCACAGGCATTGATGCCTTTCCCTACCTGCGCAGCCCTGCACAACAGAGAAAACCGTCAAAATCAATGCAGGAAAAGAGTATTAGAGATTGAAGACAACAGTAAGCCATATCACAGCTTAAGTGGACAGATTTATGGGGATTAAGGCCAAGACAGTTATCAAACGCCTAATCCCCGCTCTCAAATACTGATTGAAGGAAAAACCTAAAGTGTTTATCAGACATATTGCCTCCACCGCCATATCTGAGGCCAATTGATTCCTCAACCACCGCAGTGCCACCTATTGCCTCAAAACGCTCAATCAGAGGCTGAATTTATTGAACAAGATCAGATTTCTGCCTCGAAACAGCCAAAGAAGTTACTTCTTCCTCAGATTTAATGACAGAATGTCTGCAAAGTAACCCTAAGATCACACAGAGCCTCAAAGGTCAACAAAAAGCTCCCTTCGAGCTTAATTCATAAGTGCAAACCAATTAATACAGTGAAACACCTGTATAGTTTCTTCATTAAGCCTCCCAAGGGCCAAGAAAGACATTTATTCCTGTATTAATTGATTTGGAGATCTTTTATCAGATCTCACCTCCTCATTCTTCTATAAATACTTCAGTAGAAAACGAGTGAGGGGTTGGTTGTTAATGTAATTGCTGAAGCATTGTAATGTAACTGAGCTAAAGACTCTTGATTGTAGATAGGATTTCACTGGCTCTTGGAGCTCTGCTTGTAACAGATAGGTTAGGTTGTGAAGAAAGATGAATTGACACACTGGATTTAAAGATTGTAACTGGTTTGAAGCATCAATACAAGCTGATTTATGGGATCCTGGTCTATGCTGATGGTGATTTTATTCTCACTGTAACTTGTATTTTGTTTCTGTTTTCAATATTGTTTCATTTTCCACTATAAAGAACAGTTTAAACAGGGTTAGGACCTGCTGTATATCAGTAACCTTCTCTGGCTAAGAAACCTTTATTTAAATGTTTTCTTTCAATTGTGTTATTTGAAAATGATTGAATTCAGTTTAAGTACAGGGATGATGGCATTCCCTCGTCTTTTTGTCTTAGCTGAATATTATTTTTAAATGTTACTTTCAATATATGTTGTGTGAAGATGAACTGAGGAAATTAAGGTTAGCCCTGAGTCCCTTTTTTATTTGCTCAACTATTTGTTTGTTTCCCTTAGGATGTGTTAAAAGCTGACTAGTTTCAAAGTACTTATCAGATCTTAGACCATTATGTGTTATCTTTGAGTTCCCCTTTTGTTTTTATATGTTTTCTATCAAAATTGTATCAAAGGCTGGATAGTTTCAAAGTACTTACCAGATCCTAGTTTGCTTCTATGTCTTTCCTAAGTGCCTGGTCAAAGGCTGGCTAGTTTCAAAGTACTTACCAGATCCTGGGCTGCTCTTTGTTCTGCATCTGTCATTTTCCTTTCTTATTGTATCACTCCATTCCATAAATCAAACTTTAAAGAGATCCTTAGGCATAGATGACTTGCCCCATAGACCACTCTTGAACCTGATTGTTTCAATTAAACCCTTTTATGACTCCATAGCCCAATGGACTAAAAACCTGCCATCATATCTCTTCTTGATCAAAGCTTACTCTTTTTTGCTTGCAACTTCTCACTTTTGAACCTATTTGCATATAGATCTTTCCGCCTCAGACATCAACTATGTTCAACCATCCAAAAAACCAAACAAACCCTTGGACTTCATAACTAGCCTAATACTATTACCCCAAACTTCAAAGACAAATCCATCTTTGTACATATTGGAGAGATCCCTTTCCGGATTCAGGAGGGCTAGATCCTAGAATCCCAAAGTTGGTTGAAATGATGTTAACTCTGTGATCGGACTTTTGCCAATCTTGCTTATTACAGAGACCTAACAGATTCACATCCAACCCATGGGATGACTTTCATAGTCGGATCCCAATCAATGTCGGCCCTAGCACACCAGTGCATTGTATTATCCCAGCGCACCACGAAAGTACTGTGTAATAAAAAATTTTAAAGATTTTTTTTTTAAATTAGTGCGCCATATGTAAAATAGGGCATCGGTGTGCTATTTCATTATAGTGCACCACAAACGTGTTGTTTCGCAAAAAAATATTTTATTGTGTTAATCGGTGCACCATGTAACATATAGCGCACCGCACCATATCTCCTAGTTGACAAAGAGAACCGTATGGTGGTCCCTTGTTTGCACGGGGCGTTTATGCTGCAAAAACTAACACTGGATGATTTTTATTATTTTCTCTGTGTTAATCGGTGTGGTGGTTAACATGTAACGCACTGGTACTCCTTGTTGACATAGGGCATAGTATGGTCTATTATACTGTTTGTACGGTGCATTTATAAGACCCCCACTCACCGATGTTGGTGCATACACCATGAATGTCACACTGGTTTCTTGAGAATTTTTTTTTATTCTGAAAAGTTGGCAATTTATTTATAAATATATTAATGAAGGATATGGTACATGTTTCAGATTGATAAATAAATTACTGACAAGAGATCAAGTAACAAAAATACTGATAACACATCATGAAAAACAAAAAAAGGAAAGTTCTTTGTAAATTCTTTACAAAAAATATTATTTTTGAACTATATGTAAGTTTAACTAATATGTATTGTTTACTGTGTATCATGCAGAGCCACAAAATGACGAAGCTTGATAAGATTATTTCTGATCTAGGACCAGAAGAGCATAAAATCTTGATGGAAAAATTGCAAAAGGATGAATCAGGTGAATGAAAAAATATTGTCGTTCCAATATGAGTTTCTTTTTTAATTTTCATTAATAATATACTTAAAATTATTAGATAACATGTGTCAAAAAATATATTAATTCACATCTGTTTAATGTTCTACAGGGGCCAACAACTTAGAAAAGTAATGTTGTTCTAAGAAAAAAAAAATAGAACATGCAGATGAAAATGAATTGCTTTTTAGCTCATCTGGAGTGGTGCCGGATGTTAATGAAAGGGGGAAATACTTTTACAAAAGTTTGAGGGATCTAGTGGAATGAATGTATAGACGTTCTTTCCACTTACAATACAAAAATCAATCTAATGATTCCAAGAACCAAAATTTATCTAAACTACAAGAAGAGTTTCCAGAGAATTGGTCAATGAGACATGTCAGACTTTTAATAGAAAAAATGTACAACAACAAAAAAGAAGGAATGAAAAAGAATATTCATTTAAATGTTTGTCTAGAATTATTTATAAATATCACTTTTGTTATATTTACTTTTCATATATCAATATAAAAATTAAATATTTTATTGTCATGTTACATTTTCAGGAAGATTATGAAAATATCAAAAGATGAACGAGCTGATATCAGAAATATGCCAGCAGGAATGTCCAAAAAGGTGTACAAGGAGATGGTCAAAGAAATGGAAAAAATTGCATCACAGGATGAGCCATCTCAACAACAACGTGCTTCAAATGTAATATGTATTTATTGAATTATTCGATCATTAAGTACAATAAATAAACAATTTAGCATTAAATATTAATTTTCAAGTATTTTCTTGCAGAAAATAAAATAAAAAGGAATCCATTCAGCACATAAAACATGACGACAAGGAAGAAAAGGGTTGATATATAAGTTTGTGAGTAATTTTTACTTCCTTATAACAACTTAACTAGATTTCATTTTTGTATTTTTTAAGTTGTTTTACAAAAATCATCATTGAATGTCTTCAAACAAGTGCTAACATACAAAGAAGAAACATCAGACGAATTGATTGAAATTGGGTTAAATATGGGTTGTGAGTATATTTTGACATATCCGAAATTAATTGTGGAATTTGTAAGCATCTATCGATCTTGTTTTACTTAGCTTCGTCTATAATTAATAGAATAAAAAAATCTTTTATATTAAATATATGATTTGTTATGGGGTATAAAACTTGCAGGAAAAAAAGTATGGAACTGTGCCAATAGATGAAATCTTGAAAGGTGGCATGGTACATGGTTTCGAAATAATGTGTATAGTTTATGAGTCAGTTGTTGCTATGGTACGCCATTTCTTTTCGATTTACATTGATGTATGTTATTTAATATTGCAATTTTCATTATTCTCACCAATGTATATACACTCATTACAATTTATTTTTATGTTTTTAGATGGAAGGTGAAGAAGAAGAAAAAAATCAACACCGTGAACAAAATATTCCTAAAATTAACCCAAGTCATGGAAGCAGCTCTAGCAGTGATAACAGTTCAAGCAAAGAATGATGATCACTATGTTTGGATATCAAAGCAAGGCATTGTATTTTTTGAAATATTTGTCTATGAAATCAGACATTTTGTTTAATGTAATGGACATAGTGTCCTAATTGAAGGACAAAGAGATACCAATAACTGTCCCATTTTGTATGACAAAGACTATCTTTTATATATATATATATATATATATATATATATATATATATATACTTTGAAATGTAACACCACTGATTAAATTTATGGATGATTAAATATTATAATGAAGAGATGCGAAATTTGATGATATGATATAACAAATTAATCCAAGCATCACTTTCAAATGCACTAATAAAAATTTAATTCATATGAATACTGTTATAAGATATATGTGTGTCAACTTTTGATGAATAATGAATTTTAAAAAATCACAATAATTATGATATGATATAACAAATTAATCCAAACATCACATTCAAATGAATTAATAAAAATTTAATTAATATTTATACTGTTATAAGATGTGTCGACTTTTGATGAATAATGTATTTAAAAAAATCATAATAATTTCATTGTCACAGGTCGATGTTTCTAAAAAATAAAAAATGAATACCGATGTGTGTCAGTTACTGTACGCCAGTGCGTTTGTATGATTGAGCACACTGGTGCATTTCTACAACCTATGAGAACTGCACAAATACCAAAACCAATTAAAAATCTCAGTGCGTTTGTGCGATTCTGCGCACCGGTGCATTTATGTGAGACTACGCACCGGTGCATTTGTACGACCTACGGGCACCACACAAATACCAATACCAATTATAAATCTCGATGCGTTTGTTGGATACGATGCACCGGTGCGTTTCTATAAGTCTAAGTACCGGTGCTTTGAGACGATCTATGGGCACCACACAAATCCCAAGACCAATTAGAATGACCCCGTGCATTGTATCACCAACACTGCATCCGGTGCAGTTTTATACCTTGACGGCCAGGCGCATGCACCTTCAACCAACCCGGGCCACCTTCTAGATGACACACATCGGTGCGTTTAAACCTTAGTAGCGCATCGATGAAAAAAACATCCGTAATAACCTCCGACCACCTAGTTTTTTTAGTTGCATTGAATTTCTGTTAAAAGCTCCGCCAAAACCTCTGTAACCATAAACAGATGTTGTAGCAAATGTTTTTTCGACAATTTTGGCCAATTTTATAACACTAAAAACCTCCTTTATAACCTCCGCTAGATGGTCTTTTCCTTGTAGTGCTTTGGTGTTAAGTGTGTGATCCAATTCCTAAACTTTGAATGTGCTTGATAAATATGACCCCATCAAAGGAGGGTTTTTGCCATAGATAGTTTCATATGAGGACATTTTAGTAGAGTTATGATAAGTGATATTATACCACCATTTAGTAATGGTAGCCATTGAACACATTGTGATGCTAAAAACAATCACAAATAAGTTTACAAGCAGTTATTGACCACCTTTGTTTGACTATATATTTATGGATAATATGTTGCACTTATTTTCAAGTGTATTCCATTTGTTTAAAAAATTGTTGCTATAATTTGTTGGTGAATCTAGGATCATGATCCATCACAATGGAATTAGGCATGTCATGTAATTTAAAAATCTTATCCATGATGAAAAGGGAACTATGGATGGTGTAAATGGGTGTGGTAAAGCACAAAAGTAAGCTTATTTTTAAAGGTGGTAAACTACCACCATGAAGAAAAAAATGTTTCTGGATTTAGGGAGGCCCAATTCCAATCCATGGAAAGGTTATCTTATAGGGATCAATAATAGTTGTAATGCAATAAGAATCTTGATTATTTCACCATTGTAACTTTCACAAGCTTCAAATTCAACTACAAAGGTATGGATTTCCTTTATGATACCCTCACAAAATAAGTGCTTAGATCATTTTATATATTTCTAAAATCTAGATTGACCCAAGGTAGGACATGAATGCAAATTTGATAACACCCATTGTTTAAAAATATAATTTTGCAACAAAAATATACATTGTTTATACCATGAGGTTTTTTACTTTCAACTATAGTCGATAGCAGAATTTGGGTCCTACTTGAGTCATTGGATTGAACCATTGTGTTAATAGTCAACCATTCTTGTTGCACTTCTCTAAGCCAATAAAATATTAGTAAGGATAAGGTAAACATGGATCCTTCCTCCTCATATTTCCTAAACAAAGCATTGACCACCTCATTCTCCTTATGCTTCTTGTATATGATCTCGTAATCATAACTTAACTTCTCAATGACCCAATTTTGTTACTTTAGTGATCATAACCATTATTCCAAAAGGTAATTTTGATCTATAAACTGCCATGGAAATTCCATTAGAACAGTTTTTCACAAAAGATCTGATAAAATAACTAAAGTCTATACTATGAAGGTTAATTTTCCTTTAGTTCTAATATTCTTTAATAGCCGATTTTCCACTTAAATGAATAAAATAATTGAATGTGAGAAATAGAGAACATAAATAAATATACACATGCACCATCCAAAATAGACACAAGTTTTACCCTTGGAAACCCTTGTGAAAGATAACCTAGCTAGAAGGTGAGGCTCCTTTGCTCTCTTTTTTTTTGGTATGGATATATGCAAGTGTTGATCTATTTTCTTGTCAAGGAAAAGAGTCAACCTCCTAGGAAATTATTAAGTTTGTTGATCAACGGTTTTCATTGATGTCAACCCAAGCAGCACTAGGGGCTACCCCAATATTTCATGGGAATTTTTACCTACCAAATTATTATATTCTGGGTCACGAATGATTTTGATGGTTTCTACTTATCGAGATGTTTCCATTGATATATGGCACGCCACGTAATTCTTCACGGTTTGAGAGATATTCATGTTTGAAGTTTGTAACCCCGGTTAGTGGGCTAAAACCCCATGGGGTTGTTGCATGGGTCATTGAAAATTCAATAATTAATAATTTTTAAGCTCCTAAAATCTCTCCCATGTTCACTTGTTGAAGCCCCTCTCAACCTAAGCATTTATATAAATTGTGATCCTCATATCCTCCTTATGCAGGATTTCGCTACCTGAAACAGGTCATCGTGGCATTTGAACTCTAAATTTTGTTATACAAAGGTTCAGAAGCTAAAATTTTTATGAGGTAAATCCAAAATCCCGAGGAAGCTCCTGTAAATATTTCAGATCAGGGTGCACAATATTTTCAGAGATATGATCTGTGGAAGTAAGTGTTTTTGCAGGCTCCTGAACTCCATCTCAAAGAGGTGACCTTGGAAAAATCGTCATAAATCTCTCTCTGAGTATCAAATTGGAATTCCGTAAAAAGTGGAAGATAGTGAATGGACTGTAGTTTTCGATGTATCAATTTCAGATCTGAATGAAGAAACAAAGACACGTGGCACGCTGTACAAATTCGCTCTATTGAAACAGTCCATAATTAGGTCATTGTGAGAGATTGGGCATAACTCTCTCTTGAAGAATCCAAATTGGATCAGACCTATGGAATTGGAAAGAAGATTGAGATTACTACTACAGAACCAAAAATCACATATTGGGGAGCTGAAATAACAAAGATACACTAGATTCAACATCAAGATCCTAGAAGGCAAGAAAAATATAGATCATGTGTTGTCAAGGGCTGCAAAGGACCATACTTTCTAAGGCAGCAAAGCAAAGCAAGGTGCAATAGAGGGTAGCATGAAAAGAGCAGAAATCAAGGTGCATAACAACAACAAGAAGTTCAACATGTGAAGTCTTCAAGTGGGCAACACTGCATACAATCACTGTACTAAGTCATTGTAGATTCATCATTATAAAAATTGTTCAAGAGTCTATCTGCCAAGAGTTGAAGAGGCAGCGTCAAGAGGTCTAGGATCATCATTAGGTGGTTGTTTCATAGTAAGGTTATGGTCCAGTATGTCTTCCTCTTCTACATCATTCTATATCATTGTAAAGTGGACGATCTTCCCTGGTACGGTAGTCCATTCTTGTTTTATTCCTCTATAGGGTGGTAGGGTGGTGCTATGCTGGTGCATGAACCAACAGGTTCAAGCTTGTGAAAAATTTAGGGTGGTAGGGTGGCGCTAGGGTGAGTAGTAGCTCATTGGGTGTTGGGGCATCCATTCAGTTGAGGCTACTGAAGAATCTCGGGCATTGGAGAATCCATCCAGTGGGTGCTGGAGAAGAATTATTTTCTAGATTCTAGGAAGTTGGAGCTTTATTTTCAATTGGAGTTGAATATTAAAGAATTATTAGAAAAGAATTCAGGCAGTTTTTGTCTCAGAGAGGGTTTCTACCTTAAAAATTGTTTGCATTTGTGTTCCTTTTGTTTACTGCTATCATTGTACAAACACTAATAATAATTGAATATTAACTAATGATCTAATTGAAAGGAATACTGATTCACCCCCCCTCTCGAAATTTCCAACAATTGGTATTAGAGCTTGGTTCCTTCAATAGCAGTTTAACAGCTAGAAGGAGGTCATGGAGCATACCAAGAATGGTGTACCTCTGTTCAATGAAAATAATTATACACTCTGGAAAGGAATAATGGAGGTCTATCTTTTGGCGTAAGGTTATGAAGTATGGGACACTGTTCAAACTGGATTTACTTCAACCACGGATGAACAAGGTAAGAAGAATTTGGTAAATGATGCAAAAGAAAAGAATATTATTATCAGTGGACTTATTGAATCTGCTTATCATAAGGTGTTGGGTTGTAAAACTGCCAAAAATGTATGGGACAAGCTTGAGAATATATAGGGAAGTGAATCACATGTCAAAGAAGCAAAGCTTCAAATCTATAGAGAAAAAATTGAGCAACTCAGAATGAAAGAAGATGGAAAAATTGCTGCATACTTTCAATACGTTGATGAAATAACCAATACTCTTGAAGGATTGGGAGAGTTAGTTGATGAGAAAACCATTATACGAAATATTCTTAGAATGTTACCAGGGAGATTCAACCCAAAGGTATTGGTCTTAGAATACAGTGCAAATCTGGACAAACTCAACAAAGAGGAATTACATGGAGTTCTCATAGCATATGAAATGATACTTGATGAAGAAGAGGGTACTTCACATCTAGAAAGTGCGTTTGTTGCATCTAAGAAAAAAAATAAGGAAAAACAACCTTCAATTGAAAAGACATGCACCTGCAACTGTGAAGAAAAGGGAGATGATGAAGAAGGTCTTTCATATGAAGAATATGCTTAATTTATGAAAAAACTAAAAATTTGTAAGGGAAAATTCAAAGGTAAAATTCCATTGATATGTTTTGGCTATGGTGAGGTTGGGCATTTCGCAGCAAAATGTTTGAACAGAAATGATGGCAACTCAAAAAGAAAGAAAGGCTTTAAGAAATTCAACAAGAAAGAAAAAAATAAAGGATTGTTGGAACGGGGTCTCCTACGAGCTGCGAAACTGGTCCAATTTTGAATACTTTTGATTATATTTAGTGTAGCGTAGGGGTTTTGGGGTGGGTCAAAGCCTCGAAAGCATTGTAATGGGCAAAAGGGTAAACCAAGGGTTCGAAAAGCATGGTTTGCGGACCATAGGAAAGTTTAGGATAGATTATTATAAATAGAGGAACATTTTGAATTGTAAGGTAGGAAATGAAGAGCTATTGATGCGAATTGTGGTTTAAGATATCTGTTTGGGTTTTTGGGGAAATGACTCTTGCTGTTTGTGTGAGCAGAGATCCAGAGTCCAGCTGTGTGCGGACCCTACTGCTGTGTGCGTAGGCTGGGATCGGTATTGTAAGAAGTAATTGATGAATAAGAAAGGTTGCTTGAGAACTTAATCTATGTGTACTATTTGTGTGAATCATTGGTAATTACTACATTATGCGCATTCTGTATTCAAGCTGCGAAAGATCTGTGTAAGTTTGTTTTCTGTATATGGATCTGTTCTATTCTGTTTTATGCAATATTGTGCTACTGTCATAGAAGTATATAATTATAGATCTAGCGCACATGGATATGAAAAGAGACCTATCGACCCTGCGTAGAAAGAGGCGATCTGGGTATCACAGGGCCAGATGCAGCTCTGCTTGCCTTACC
Source organism: Pinus albicaulis (assembly GCA_034641835.2). Lineage (NCBI taxonomy): Eukaryota > Viridiplantae > Streptophyta > Pinopsida > Pinales > Pinaceae > Pinus > Pinus albicaulis. The sequence goes on along the minus strand of CM076569.1, from coordinate 178,363,230 downwards.
TCTCCTTTATCAGGGTGCGGAAACCTGGTTCCAGCACCCACCCATACTACTTCAAGTGAGACTTTGACCTGCACAAGCAGGTGACTGCCGAAAGGTCTAGTAGTATAGGGGTTTGTTGGCAAACCTTGAACTCCGAACCTGGCTCAGGACCCCTCAAGCCAAAAAATGGTTATGTTGCCGAGACTTGGAGAATTTTGAGGAAGGGATTGGGTAATGAAAAGAGAATACTAGAAACCTAAAAAGGAAGTGAATGAGCGCCATTCTGGATGAAAGTACAATGCGAAGTGGTAAGTACTATAGAACCAATCAAGAAAGGGATAACTCTATCTATAGCCTGCTGAAAAGAGCATCTATGCAAGGCCCGCCAGTTACACCAACGTCATAACCACGGAAGAATAAACCCTCTATCGAAACCCCGCTAGAAGGAGACATGGCAGCGCGCTTGAAATTACCTACATTTAAAGGTGCGGCCGATGAGGATAGTGAATGATTTTATGACTCTGATGGAGAACATGAGAATTGGCAAGGCCGATTGCATGAGGTTTCGACATTACAATGTCTTTGGGTCAGAAGGAACTTTCGCTGCATCTCCTCTGAGGTAAGAGACCTGCCCTACCTTGAGGATGCGGGTGACATTAAGGAGTTTTTACACGCATTCGAAGCCGAAGTTCCCAAGGAACGTAGGTTAGGGAACTTCAGCTAGCCTTGCGCAGAGTGCCTGCGCGTTGGTGGGATACGCATGGGCCAGTATTTCGCACTTAGGAGGAGTGTCGGGATAAGATGATCCTGCGATTTGGAGCCCCAGATGGAAGACGGATCCAGAGTTTCCTTGGGTCAGAGGACCCACACAGATATTTGCTGGCATGGGAAACATAATGGTGCGACAGGACCCCAAACGAGCAAGTTCACCGACATCCGATTGCGTGGTATTTAGATGTGGAGCTACACCAGTGCACGCGCAATTGGGAGAATTTGCGGGATGAGTTTCTGCAAAAATTTAAGGCAGCAGATGGCACAAGGACGCTCGACGCAGCTCTGCCGCACTCGGATGCCCTGACCAAGGGAAAAGCATGCCTGTCAAGAGCTACGGTGGCCAAGTTGATGGAGTGGTACCTGGCCCGCATTACAAAACACCTGGAATCAGCTTTAATTCAGGGTACGCGGGCAGCACGCAGACATCATCCAAAATCCGTAAATTCATGGGAAAGCCCTCAGGTACGAATAACGACCGTCAGACCACTACACTTTGGTGAGAAGGGAACCTTACCATTACAAAAAATGGGTGGTTGGCCATCAATACAACAATTTATGGTGAGTTTGTTTCGGACGATCGATGGTAAGTTTCAAGTGAGGTTTACTCTACCGTTGGATAGCCCCAGACAATATAAGGTTAACAGGATAACTTCGCTCAGGGCTCCATATTGTCTCTATACCCTGCCTCTATTATTCTCTTGCTTGCTTATTGGGATCGTTAACGTTTTTTGGGAAGCCTGTCCTTTTGTTGCTATGGCAGTCCCTAATCCACCGAATGCTTCGGCACCTACCAGTTCAGTGCCTGCAGACATCGTGTTGAGAGGGTATGGGGATGTCGGGATTGATAAGATGATTGGCCTCTAGCTCCCTACAGGGAGAATTGAATTTGAACCCCGTGCCGAGGGGCACCACAGCTGCACGACGGGAATTCCCGACCCTTACAACCCTGGAACGATCGCAGGCCCCATCCGGATGGCCTTGGACGATACCACGAAGGAGGGAACACAATTGCCACATTTCACCACTGAAACTAACACAGTTAAGTCGCAGCTAGTCCTGCGCATGGAAGGGACGAGGCAATATAGGGATACACTGCGACTTCTCCATAGTTCCAGACTACCGACCAGCGAAAGAAATATTTGTTCGCTACCTCGCACTATCATGGTTGGCGACCACACCCTGACAGCTACGGACCTACAAATAGACTTGGCGCAGCGACCCTGTGAGGCGTTACAGGATTATACACCGCTGTGTTGCAAGAGATCCGTAAACGTGATCGGACTTCACGACAACAGCGTGAAATACCCCCGAAGTTCGGGCACAACGGGTTGCATTGATCACGGAAGCAACGAATATTATTAAGGAACATCTTACTTTGGGAACTCAGTTGGTCGAGGCGGCTATGCAGCTCTAGACAACGGTTTGGCTCAACCCCATGCTTCAGCGTGTCCAGGAAGACTTACGATAGACAGAAGCTGCTTTCGATTAGGTCGAAGCTACCTTGCCTTCCCTCGTCCCTGCGCAGCGTCTATCCCTCTTAAGAACCCACAACGCCTTCATAGACACGATTACGGATCTCCGCTGTGCCAAGCACATCGTCAGAAAGTGCTTGAAACCATGGGGCAATACTACCTTCCAGATATCTCAAGGTGCTCATAACGCCATTGCATGCCTCCACCGGATATTGGAGCAGGTTACCACGTCTCCGGAAGGCCCTACCTCCTTGAAACTTGTCAATATTGTGCAACGAGCTGCTGCCCAAAGTTAGGAAGTGCTCCCTTTGCTCGTTATCGCTTTCAATACCTTGCATGCGCAGCTAGCAATCGCACCACCAACGTGACTCAGGACGAGTCACAAGATTGTGTTGGGGGACTGTTGGAACAAGGTCTCCTATGAGCTGCAAAACTGGTCGAATTTTGAATACTTTTTATTATATTTAGTCTAGCGCAGGGGTTTTGGGGTGGGTCAAAGCCCTGAAATCATTGTAATGGGCAAAAGGGTAAACCAGGGGTTCGAAAACCATGGTTTTCGAACCATAGGAAAGTTTAGGCTATATTATTATAAATAGAGGAACATTTTGAATTGTAAGGTAGGAAATGAAGAGCTATTGATGCAAATTGTGGTTTAAGATATTTGTTTGGTTTTTTGGGGAAAGGATTGCTGCTGGCTGTGTGCGCAGAGATCCAGAGTCCAGCTGTGTGCGGACCTTGCTGTTGTGTGCGCAGGCTGGGATGGGTATTGTAAGAAGGAATTTATGAATTGATGAATAAGAAAGGTTTCTTGAGAACTGAATCTATGTGTACTATTTGTGTGAATCATTAGTAATTACTGTATTATGCACATTCTATATTCAAGCTTTGAAAGATCCGTGTAAGTGTGTTTGCTGTATCTAGATCTGTTCTATTCTGTTTTATACAATATTGTGCTACTGTCATAGAAGTATATAATTATAGATCTAGCGCACGTGGATGTGAAAAGAGACCTATCGACCCTACGCAGAAAGAGGTGATCTGGGTATCACAGGGCCAGAAGAAGCTCTACTTGCCTTACCTCTCCTTTCTCAGGGTGCGGAAACCTAGTTCCAGCACCCACCCATACTACTTCAGGTGAGACTTTGACCTGCACAAGCAGGTCACTGCCAAAAAGGCCAGTAGTATAGGGTTTTGTTTGCAAACCTTGAACTTTGAACCTGGGTCAGGACCCCTCGAGCCAACAAGGATCCAAAAGGAACTTTCTCTCTAAAGAAGATAGCTCATCATCCGATGAAGACAGTGACAACAAAGAAGAAGCCAATGAGAGAGTATTGTTTATGGCCAAGCACAACAAACAAGAGGTATTGAACAACAAAGAAGAAGGGTTGACCATAGAAGAATTTTATAAAGAGGAAATCAGGCTTATAAAAGAGCTCAAGGCTGAGAAGATCCATTCCAATAATCTTGAAGAACAAGTTCAAGGTCTCAAAATTGAAGTTGAAGAACACAAATGTATTGAAGAGTTACTTCAAAAGAAGTTGGAAGAAAGAAACCAAAAAAGGGAAGCATTAGAAGCTGAAGTAGTCTCACTGCGTAAGGAAGTGAAGAAGGGAAAAACTATCCAAAACTATGCCAACAGCTCAAGGGCATTGGAAGAACTCATCAACAATCAACGATCTTACAACGACAGAACTGGCCTCAGTTACAAAGAAGAAGAAGTAGGACTTTCTAAAACAAAATACAATGAACATATGAGATCTGACATGCATGTAGACTTCATTGGAAAATATTTGCAAGAACATCCTTGGAAGAAGATTCCTCAACAACTATTTCCATCCAGGTACGAACATATTTTTCATGGCTATTGTTATTCATGTGGAAAATTTGGTCATAAAGCTATAGAATGTCTCACGTACCCTAGGAACCAATACAATTCCAAGAGATCCTTCAAATATGAACCTCCTAGGGCTCAAAAAAACATCAATAGATTTGAACATTTAAGAAATAATATGGAATGTTACAAATGCCAGAACTTTGGACACATAGCGAGAGACTGCAAATTTGAAAATCCTCCAGAAGAATCTTCGAAGCCATAGAACGAACGAACAGGGAAGAAGAAGAAGACTAATAATTGTGCTCTCGCTCTCAAGGCTCAAAACAACAAAGATGTGTGGTATGTTGATAGTAGTTGCTCAACACATATGACTGGAGATAGAAGGAAATTTGTATCTATGGAAGATAAGAAGGATGGAACCGTATCTTTTGGAAATGATGGATCTTCAAATGTTATAGGATCAGGTACCGAAAGAAAATATGTTATAGCCAAGAATGTTGTATTGGTTGAAAACATGAATCACAATCTGCTCAGTGTTGGACAAATGTGTGATCAAGGACACACAATGCTATTCAACTCTAGAAAATGTGAAATTAGGAAAGGTAGGTATGGTAAAATTGTGGCTACAACAAGTCGAGCTCCAAACGACATATATGTTCTGGATGAAGCAATTACAGCATGTCTACTAGCTAAATAAGATGAAAGCTGGTTATGGCACAAAAGAATGGGTCACATAAAATTTGAGAATCTTGTCAAGATAAGAAAAAAGGAAGCAATACGAGAAATTCCAAAAATATCAAAACCTTCCAACACACCATGTGAGGCCTGTCGACACGGCAAGCAGACAAAAGTTCAATTGAAAATAAAAGAACACTTTGCACCACATCCATGGGAATTGATACATACTGATATATGTGGTCCTATGAGAACAAAAGGCTTAGATGGAGAATTATATTTCATGTTAATGATAGATGACTATACCAGGATGACAACCGCCGATTTCCTAAAGAAAAAATCTGAAGCATTTGAGTGCTTTAAGATCTACAAGGAGTTGGTCGAAAATGAAACTGATTTGAAAATAAAGTGTCTAAGATTAGATAATGGTGGAGAATTCACTTCCAAATTATTTCAGCAATACTGTGATGAAAATGGAATAAAAAGACAATTTTCAGCATCACGAACACCTTAGCAAAATGGAGTTGCTGAAAGAAAGAACATAACCGTAAAGGAAATGGGTAGAACAATGTTGAAGGACTCAAAATTGGATGAGAAATTATGGGTTCAAGAAATTGATATAATAGTCTTCATTATCAACCAAAGTCTTCTCAGAAATAATTGCAACAAGACCCCATATGAATTATGGAAAGGAAAACCAGCTAATGTAAAATATTCAGAATCTTTGGAAGCAAATGTTATATCAAAAGAGAAGATCAAAATTTGGGTAAGTTTGAATCACGTGTTGATGAAGGTATCTTTTTTGGTTACTCGCGCAAAAGAAAGGCCTATAAATGCTATAATCTAAGACGAAAACAGATAATGGAGAGCATAAATTTTACATTTGACGAAGATGGTGTTCTAACGAATAATGATGAGGATGTAGAACCTTTGAAACTTGAGACATAGGCTGAAAAATACACAAAGAAAATTCTAGAACAAGAAGCAACTATAAACTAGGAAGAAGTAAATAATGATCATCAATATATACCAGAACATCAACAAGAATATCCTCCAAAGAGAACAAAAGAATGGATTCAAAAGAACCATCCATCAAATAAAATCATTGGTGACATAAATTAAGGTTGACAACTTCATTCATCACAACAAGCTCACATTTATTTTCTAGCAGCCTTTGAGCCTAGTAGTTTTGAGGAAGCCAGCCAGAATGAACATTGGGTAGCAAATATGAGTGAAGAATTGGATCAAATTGAAAATAATAACACCTGGGAATTATTTCCATGACCAAAAGATAAAAATGTCATTGGGACTAAATGGGTGTTCAGGAACAAATTGAATGAATATGGACAGGTTACGAGAACAAAGAAAGATTGGTTTGCAAAGGCTATGCACAAGTGGAAGGAATTTATTTTGACGAAACATTTGCACCAGTTACAAGAATGGAAGCCATCCAAATGTTTCTCCCCTATGCATGTTCAAGAAAAATCAAAGTCTACCAAATGGATGTTAAGTAAGCATTTCTGAATGGCGAATTAGAAGAAGAAGTTTACATCGAACAACCTGAAGGTTTTCTACTATCAGAAAAAAGAAGACTATGTTTGCAGGTTAAAGAAGGCTCTATATGGTCTCAAGCAGGCTCCCAGAGAATGATATGCTCGTCTTGATGGATATATACATCAACAAGGGTTCAAGAAAGGTACTGTTGACAGTAATATTTATGTACAAATAGATAAAGATAATTTAACAATCGTTGAGGTATATGTGGATGATATAATATTTGGTAGCAATGATGATAAACTAAGTAAGAAATTTTCTACAAATATGCAAAGTGAGTTCGAGACGTCTTTACTTCGTGAGCTGACATACTTCTTAGGGCTTCAAATATCTCAACAAGAGAAAGGAATATTTATATGTATGTTTGTGTCAATCTAGTCATACTGCCATCAATGATCAAAACTGCTCTTTTGCATTTGCATATTAGGAGTCCCATACCAATAAATTTCACCATTCCGTTAGGTCATGGATTCATTGATGGTGGTAATTTTTATCAGTTTTCCCTCATGAGGTACTTGCTGATTTTCCTCTCTATGGTCTTTAGTCATGAGTCACTTTCATTCTCAAAGTCATATTAGTAGGTCATAGGATGGGTTTCATTAGTTTCTAGGGTCTCACCATGGTCAAGTTAATGAGTAAAATATCAATAAATATAAGCAAGGTCATGAGAAAGTCAATAAACTCAAATTCGCAATTCAGAAGCTGTTTTCTCCACAACGTCATCCTCCTGCCTTCTCAGGATTTTTTCACAGCATGTTCAGCGCCAAATCATCTTCCAAGCAGATCCATCAGAAAGAGCCCGGAAATATATTTCCAAAGGTATATTACACTCTTAAAACTGACTTCTGGATTGAATTTTATGCCTAAAGTGAAGTAAAAAGTCCCCTATACCCTAAACTTCCCCTATTTCCCATGTTTCCCTTAAATTTTATATTTAAAGTTTTAATATTTTCCTTATAAAAACCCATTTTCCCCTTCCGATTTACAAAATCGCATTATAAATCATTCTAATACATATGTGATTTATTTTATAAACCACTTCCCCTCCATGCTTCTGAAACATTATAATATAAATTGAACTTATATTATAAAACCCCACTGTCTTAAGTCATTTCCCCGATAGCAATCGCAATGTCAATACAAGCGCCCCGATTGATCTATCGTTCAAAACTTTGATGCGATTATGACCTCCGATACATAACCCCCGATTAAAACCCTCCGATGCACATCCGACCGTCGACTTACCCCCGCTGATCCGACGGCTCACAGCCGATCAGAGCATTCCCATCGACTCTTATCATTGTTCCACTCCCGATGGCCCAACCTTCGATTAATGTCCCGATCGTTGATCTATCCATACGATCGAACGACCCAGACTCAATCGATGCCTCCAAACACTCCCTTCTGATTAACCTCCTCTGATCCAATTGCACTATTTAAATCCTGCCTTCGATTAACCCCGCCCGATCCGATCCTGACTGTTGATCCGATTGACGATCGGACGACTCACATCCAATCGTGCCATCGCGATCGGCCATTTCATATGAAAATTGTTCCTCCCGCCTGCTCCGATATTGCGATTGCGATTGACCTTCAGCCCCACCACTTAAATCCTTCGGCCCATTCGTAATAATATGGCCCCTTTCCCTTTGTATAAATTAAATTTTTGTATATAAATAAACTCTCCCCAATCGCATCAGGGGAAGTCTTAATATATAACATGCCTACCCTGCTCCCCGATCCCGATTGCGATTATAACGTGGATCCCACCTCCTCTCCCTTCCTTCCTAATCACTATTTCTTCCCTTCACAAAATGCATAACTTCAATTTTTTATTATTTAAATGACAGTTTATTAAAGGGTCAGTTTTATTTAAATGAATAATGGAAAGCAAAGGTAACAGTCGGTTGGCCAAGAGCTTAAATCAAGCAAATATGTCTACAGCAGTAGAGAAAATAGGATCTGATTGCCTATTTTATTCTTCAACAGCGAAAAATGTGAAATCTACCAGCAATCAAATGTAATATTGTTCCTTCTTTAGGGGCAGATCGTTAGAAATTTTTCTATGATTGCATTTCAGTTCTTCAGCTGTTAGAACAACTCCCTTTTCTTTGGATCTATGTTCCCACATTTCAGTGTATTTATTGTAATTGTAAATCATTTGTAAGCAGTCTGAATCGGAAAATCTGAAGTCTGTAATTCAGAAGTAGGGGAATAGTGTGGAAGAAAACTCTGCGCTCCATTGTAGAGTCTGACGGGGAATTAATAAAAGATGCAGCTCTTATTTGTGGGATCCATGTGGTATGAGATTTAGCATTTGTTCTCTCCTTGGTTCCATATGTAAATTTTTATGTTTCACCTCTCATTCATAAACATTTCCTTTTGAATGCTTTCAAGATAGAAAGGGAGAATCCATTTTATGTGCTCTGCCTTGGGAAATCGTTCATCCTCTGTGTTTTTCTTCTGTTTGAAAAGGATCCATTTACTGTGCCCTTTTCAGCTCCTCTCCAGTCTTTCCATCCCATCCTCATTTAATTTTATTTGCTAAGTTTCCTGCCTTTCTTGCCCCATGAAATACCCTGTGTCCTGATTTAATTCCCGGTTTCAGCTGTCCCATTTTTGTCCCACACATCCCTGAAAATTCATTTATTTTATTAAAAGCCTTTTCCCATCATTTTACCTAGCCTAATATCAGTCCATTTATTGTATTCCATTGAATATTCCTTCACGGAGAGAGCCCTCTCCTGTCCTTGTAGGGCTAGCTACAAGGCTGAGTGTGGTTTAGTTGTTACCCTGTTTTGCCTTTTCAACCCGGGGTCCAATTCAGGAGATAACAATGTCAAGCCAAGTACATCAAGGAAATGCTCAAGAAATTCAAAATGGAAGATTGCAAACCCATCCTTACTCCGATGGTAATAGGTTGCAAATTGAGCATAGATGACTCATCTAAGGATGTGGATCAAAGGTTGTATAGATCTATGATTGGTAGTCTTCTATATGTAACAGCCTCCTGACCAGATGTTATGCAAGTAGTTGGAAAATTAGTAAGATTCCAAGCAGCACCAAAAGAATCACATATTATTGTTGTCAAAATAATTCTCTGATATCTAAATGGAACATAGGAATATGGCTTGTGGTATCCCAAGGGTAACAATCTCATTATTCAAGCCTTTACAGATGCAGATTGGGCAGGAAGTGTTGATGATCATAAGAGTACTAGTGGAGCAAAATTCTATCTAGGTGGTTGTCTTGTATCATGGTTGAGCAAAAATCAAACCTCAATCTCGTTATCTACAGCGGAAGCAGAATACATTGTAGCGGCAACTGTTGTACTCAAGTCCTTTGGATGAAACAAAATTTGCAAGATCTTCAAGTACAATTTAGTGAGCCTATTCCCATATTCTGTGTCAACACCAGTGCCATCAACATCTCCAAGAATCTTGTCATGCATTCAAAAACAAAACACATTCCGATCAAATATCATTTTTTTAGAGAAAAAGTCACTAAAAAGAATATCAAACTTGAGTATGTTGGTAAAAAAGAACAAATCGTTGATATCTTCACTAAACCTATACCTCGTGAAGAAATTGAATATCTTCACCAGAAGCTTGGGATTCTCCCAAGTTCTCATTATATTTTCCTTATTCAGAATATAAAGGGGGGAGTGGAAGTGTGTACAGGTCCGCAGGACGGTTTTGTGTCAGGGGGAGTTACCCTTTGCCATTGATGTCAAAGGGGGAGAGAATGTTGTAGGAAGAGGTGTCATGATTGCAGGGGGAGTACTTGTGTTGCCATCAATGCCAAGGGGGGATATTTTTGATCAACGGTTGTCATTGATGTCAACCCAAGAAGCACCAGGGGATACCCCAATATTGCATGATAATTTTGACCTACCAAATTACTATATTCTGGGTCCAGAATTATTTTGATGGTTTCTACTTTTCTATATGTTTTCGTTGATATATGGCATGCCACGTAATTCTTCACGGTTTGAGAGATATTCATGTTTGAAGTTTGTAACCCCAGTTAGTGGGCTAAAACCCCATGGGGTTGTGGCATGGGTCATTTAAAAGTCAATAATTAATAATTTTTAATCTCCTAAAATCCCTCCCACCTTCACTTGTTGAAGCCCCTCTCAATCTAAGCATTTATATAAATTGTGATCCTCATATCCTCCTTATGCAAGGATTTCGCTACCTGAAACAAGTCATTGTGGAATTTGCGCTCTAAATTTTTTCTACGAAGGTTTAGAAGCTGAAATTTTTATGAGGCGAAGCCAAAATCCTGAAGAAGATCCTGTAAAATTTCAGATTAGGGTGCGCAATATTTTCATAGATATGATCTGTGGAAGTCAGTGTTTTTCCAGGCTCCTGAACTTCATCTCAAAGAAGTGACCTTGGGAAAATCGTCATAACTCTCCCTCTGAGTATCAGATTGGAATTATGTAAAAAATGGCAGATAGTACACGGAATTTAGTTTTCTCTATATTAATTTCAGAGCCGAATGAAGAAACAGTGACATGTGGCATGTCATACAAATTCTCTCTACTGAAACAATACATAATTAGGTCATTGTGAGAGATTGGGCATAACTCTCTCTTGAATAATCCAAATTAGATCAGAAATATGGCATTCGAAAGAAGACTCAAAGTACTACTAAGAAACCAAAAATCACATATTGGGGAGCTGAAATAACAGAGATACACCAGATTCAATATTGAGATCCTAGAAGGCAAGAAAAAGCTAGATCATGTGTTGTCAAGGGTTGCAAAGGACCAGACTTTCTAGGGCAGCAAAGCAAAGCAAGGTGTAGTAGAGGGTAGCATTCTAGGAATTTATAGGGTAAGTTTCGTAGATCAAGAACCAAAGGTCACCGCTCACAAACAGATCACAAATCAGTACACCAGTATAATCACGTGGTTAAAACCCTCAAAGAGGGAAACAGTCCACGACCTGAGCCAACGCAATCACTTCAGGCAATTTATTAATATAAAAAGAAAAGTTACATATGTTTCTCTCATAAACGGTTAACAGACAAATGACCCTCCATGCTCTTTAAATAGAGATCATGGACCAATCGGGTGTTAAGCAACGGATCAAGTGTCGTTAATACCGAGGTGAGAGATAACCGTCAGATCACTGCGAATCGTGATCATCGGATTATAAGTTACAAATGTACATGGTAAAGAAACAAACTTTACCTAACTCTACACTAGACTAAGTTATTCTTAACTATTTCCTATGTGTCGGAATATCCTAACATCCCCCCTTAAGAACAAATTAGGATAGGATTGAAGGATTTACAAAAGTGACACAATAGGAGAAGGAAGGAGGCATTAGAGCCTATCCCCCCTAAATGACAACTTTTCTAAAATCCAAGCATGGATCGAAGTTTAGTAACCTTCGCTTCTGTGAGAGCCTTCGTAAAGATATCGGCTACTTGATCATTGGTTGGATAGTACTGCACTTCAAGAACACGATCATGAATGAGCTTTTTGATGAAGTGTATGTGGATTTCAATGTGTTTCATATGCTTCAGATGATAAACTGGATCTTTACATATTTGAATGGCACTCTGATTATCACACCAAAGTGTAGTTGGATGTTTCTGATGGAGACCAAATTCAGACAGGATCTGACGAAGCCACATGGCTTCCTTGCTGGCTTCAAATGCAACACGATACTCTGCTTCTACTGAAGAAAGAGAGATGGCACTTTGTTTCTTACAAGACCAAGTAATAGGTCCTGAACCAAGAGTGAAAACATATCCTGCAGTAGACTTTTGATCATCAGGGTCACCAGCCCAATCAGAATCAGTGAAACCAATCAACAATGGAGATTCTCCTGCACTGTAATGAATCCCAAATTGAACTATACCTTGAATATATCGAAGTATTCTTTTGGCTTCTTTCTAGTGACTTTCATGAGATTGGTGCATAAACCGGGCGACAAGACCAACGACAAAGGAAAGGTCAGGATGGGTATGGGTTAGATACAAAAGTTTACCAACAAGTTGACGATATAAGGTAGCATCAACTTCAGGGGTAGTACAGTTGACTGAAAGCTTGACTCCAAACTAAAAGGGAGAAGGGGTTGGCTTATAGTCTTCCATGTGAAAGTGGTGTAGAAGATCACAAGCATACTTGGACTGAGAGAGGGTAATTCCTTCCTTGGATTGCAAGACTTGAAGACCAAGGAAATAATGCAAGTGTCCTAATTCTGTCATTTCAAACTTCTTTTTGAGGCTAGACTTCATGGTTTATATGTTTTGGCTCACTACCAGTAAGGATAAGATCATCAACATAAAGAACAAGGATGGTGAAGGAATTTTCCACTTTCTTGGTGTAGATAGTGTTGTCAGAATGACACCTAGAAAAGCCATTATCTAAGAGAAATCTATCCATTTTGGCATACCAAGCCTGAGGAGCTTGTTTGAAACCATAGAGAGACTTCCTAAGGTGACAAACAAGGTTGGAGTCTTTTTGGATAAAGCCAGGGGTTTTTTCCATGTATATTTCTTCACGCAAATCTCCATGTAAGAAGGCAGATTTAACATCCATCTGATGGACTTCCCATTTAAAGGAGGCAACAAGGGAAAGAACAAGGCAGATAGAATTAATTTTGGCAACAGGAGATAAGGTTTCAGTATATTCAATGCCTTCAACTTGTGAAAATCCTTTAGCGACAAGACGAGCTTTATGTCTATCCACTTTTCCATCTGGTGCAAACTTTGTTTTGTAAACCCATCTGCATCTGACAAGTTTTATTCCTTTTGGAAGAGGAACAAGATCCCAAGTATCATTTTCCAATAAGGAGCGATATTCTTCATTCATAGCTTCATCCCAATCTGGATGATCGGAGGCTTCATTAAAGGTTTCTGGATCATGTTTTTCTAGAACTTGAGCCAATAAGGAAGAGGCTCTTTCGAACTGAGAATGTGTACGTCGTCGATCGCCAGGGTCACCTGTAAGAGAACATGTTGCATCCTGAGTAGAGCAGACCCATATTAGAAGCGGTGGAGTATAAGGAACAATTTCAAGAGGTGGAAGAGGATTGTCATCCTCGCTGTCATCATCTGAACTAGAAGGAATGCTATTAAAAATAGAAAAGAGAGAGAGCGGTGGCACATATGACGAATGAGGCTCGTAGGCCAAAGGTGGCACACCCACCGAACTAGGCTCGCAGGCCGATATATTTTCATCAAACTTTACATCTCTTCTAATGATTATATTTTTGTATTTTGGTTGAAGAATTCTATATCCTTTGACATCCTTAGAATATCCAACAAAAATGCATTTTTCACTCTTAGGTTCTAAGGCTTTATGTTTCGCATCTGGAATATGGGCCCAAGCGTCACTTCCAAAAACATGAAAGAGACTTACATCTAGTTTGATTGAGCTCCAAGCTTCTTCTAGAGTTATATTCTTTAATACCTTAGTAGGAGTGCGATTTAATATGTAATTTGCACAGTTAATGGCTTTTGCCCAAAAATTGAGACCAAGTCGTTTAGATTGAAGCATACAATTAGCCATTTCTTTTAAAGTGCCATTCTTCCTTTCACCTACACCATTTTGTTGTGGAGTATATGGAATGGTATGTTGCAATTGAATGCCATGCTCAGTGCATAAATTGATAAATTTTTTGTTAACATATTCTCTGCCATTGTCTAATCTTAACTTAAGAATTTGATGTCTAGATTGTTTCTCAACAAAGGCCTTAAAGGCCAAGAACATGTTAAAAAATTCACTCTTGAGTTTTAAGAAATATACCCAAGTGCATCTGGAAAAATAATCAATGAAATTAAGAAGTACTTGCAACCAGAGAAAGAAACAACAGGAAGTGGACCACATAAATCACTGTGCACAAGCTACAAAGGGGTTGAAGCGTGCCAAGAGGCACGTTTGTCAAAACTATCCCGATGATGTTTTCCGAGTACACATCCGGAGAAAACAACATCTCGGCAAGATACCATAGGAAGTCCCATCACCATATTTTCCTTACATAGAGTTTGAAGAGAGCGATAGATTATGTGACCAAATCGCTCATGCCAAAGTTTGCTCACATCATCATTATGAGCAAAAAAAACAGAGGGAAGACATGATGACCCAAATTTGTCAAACTTATACAACCTTGTGGAATCATCAGCAATGCCAGTAGCTAAAATATGTTTAGGATCTTTGAGGTCCTTGATTACAACATCATGAGGTGATAATTCTACTATTTTCCCTTCACTTGAATGAGTTATCTGATAAACAGATAGAAGGTTGCATGACAAGGTAGGAACACATAGTACATCATTAAACTGACCATTATCTAGATGAATGGTTCCAGATTCTACAACACTAAGAGATCTATCATCACCAACATAAATATGTTTGGTGTTACAATCATTTAAAGAAGAAAACATGGATTTATTTTTAGCCATGTGGTAAGAAGCTCCAGAATCAATGAGCCACTCATGAGAGGGAGAAGAATAAGACACATTTAATACATAACCAGATCTTGATGCTTTACAACCACAAACAGAAAGTGCCATGCTTGAAGATGAAGGTGAAGAGTGCTCTAAATTCATGTTGTGATTCTTCATAACTGCTTCTAAGGCTTCCATCTTCTTAAAACATTTGGACTCTATATGGCGATCCCGATTTCAAAAGTTGCAATGTCTATCTGTCTTCTTCCCTTTGTTTTTATTTGCCTTATTATTTTGGTGATTTGATTTTTCAGTTTGCGACTGAAATTGCTTAGGATGCTTGTTTGGTTTAGGACCATATTTTTTAGGATACTGCTTCTTGGGATTCTTTTGATATGGTTGTTGTTGGGCTACTAAGGCTTTCTTAGAAGTGTTTCCAGCAATGATAAGACCAAGGTGTAAATTTGTTTCTTGTTCTCTTATCAAAGAATCACAAAAGGCATCAAAAGAGGTATTATTGTAGGTGGTTCCTGAAGAAATGATGGCTTCTCTAGTGGAATGGAAGGCAAAAACAAATATGCGGGGCCAAGCTTAGCAATAATGCAATAGATGAGGCTACCATCGTCCTTTTTGATCTTACAACCTTCTAAAATAATTTTGAGGGTCTTGAATTTGGACAAAAAATATTCAATGGAGGAGAAATTATTGAGGTCCAAAGTAAGCAACTCATTTTCAAGCTGGTGGGCCCTGATTTGATTTGGAATGCCAAAAACAATTTTTAGCTTTTCCAGGGCTTCATCAGGGGTCTCAATGTCAAGGATATGAAATCGAAGATCTTGAGCAATGGACATTCCTATAAACCCTCGTGCTTGATCTTGTTTATTTTCCCATTTAGCATCTTCATCATCATCGAAAGGCTTAGCTTCTTGTCCTGTGGCTATTCTATAAAGCCCCTTACTTCTAAGTATATCTACCATGCGAGGTAGCCATTGGAAATAATTGGTGCTGTTAAGAATAACCGGGCATGCACTTTACATTTTTTTTTTTTTTAAACTGAAGCTGAGAAAAGCTAAAACTAATTGCTCCAATGGAAAGATCTTGAAAAATTATGCCGTTAAAAAAAAACGGCTCGAAAAACGGCTTCCGAATAAAAATATGCCCCTTTGAACAAATTTTTTTTACAAAAGAAGCTTGAGAAGGAGACTTGAACCCAAGACCTCTATTCTCATAAACTAACCCCTCACCAAGTGAGATAGTAAAAGGATCACGTTATTGTTTGAAAGGAGGAAGGGGGGGGTTTGCACTCTTCTTTTTTTTTGAACTCTTCGGTGTGCGTGCCTTTTCCTGCACAAAAAAACACAAAAACCGAGCAAAAAAAAAACGCAATGCAAAGACTTACGGCAAAATGTTCGATTTTTTGTTAGCCTTACCAGCAACTATCCTTTTTTTCACTATTTTTGATTTCCTGAGATCGCACAAAGACGCGGGGAAAGAACATACGTAGCAAAAAAAAACCTTTTCCTGTTTCTGATTTGCCGATATCACACACAGCGCACCGCAAAGAGCATACACAAAGAAGAGGGTATAGATCTGGCAAATTAATAAAACCTATAAACCGAAAATAAAAAAAGGGAACCGAAATAAGCATAACTATTAACAAATATAATTGCAAAACAAATGCTTTATACCTCCAGATCTAAACTGTCATAACTTGGGCAGCCAGAAACCTTTTTGCATGAAATGAAAGGCGTTCCTGACTATAACAGATGCTCCAGACACAACCGAGCAGTTCTCCAAACCCAAAAAATGTTCAAAAATAGTAGATCTACAAAACGACATTCGCATGCAGTCAAATCGGCTTCAGATTTTTATCAACAATGGACGTGACCCTCAAAATAGCTCTAATACCATGTAGGAATTTACAGGGTAAGTTCCGTAGATCAAGAACCAAAGGTCACCGCTCACAAAAAAATCACAAATCAGTACACCAGTATAATCACATGGTTAAAACCCTCAAAGAGGAAAACAATCCACGGCCTAAGCTAATGTGGCCACTTCAGGAAATTTATTAATATAAAAAGAAAAGTTACATATGTTTCTCTCATAAATGGTTACCGAAAAAATGACCCTCCATGCTCTTTAAATAGAGATCATGGACTAATCGGGTGTTAAGCCATGGATCGAGTGTCGTTAATACCGAGGTGAGAGATAACCGTCGGATCACTACAAATCATGATCGTCGGATTATAAGTTACAAATGTACATGGTAAAGAAACACACTTTACGTAACTCTACACTAGAATAAGTTATTCTTAACTATTTCCTATGTGTCAGAATATCATAACAAGCATGACAAGAGAAACAATCAAGGTGTAGAACAACAGCAAGAAGTTCAACACATGAAGTCTTCAAGTGGGCAGCACTGCATACGGTCATTGTAAAGGTATCAATGTACTAAGTCATTTTAAATGCATCATTGTAAAAATTGTACAAGAGTCTATCTGCCAAGAGTTGAAGAGGCGGTGTCGGGACACTACTACATTTGGCGCAAATTCCGACACTTGGTTCCGACGCTTTTGACCAAATGTCAGAAATTTCCGCAAATTTTTTCCATCCCGCCCGAAACCGTCGCTATACCGACGTTTATAGAAAAGTGTCGCAATACCGACACTTAGAAAAGTGTCACAATTGCGACGTTTGGAGGAATACGTCGCAATTGCGACACTATGGCCCAAAGCGTCGCAATTGAGACGACTCCAATCGTCGCAAGTGCGACACAATGTCTAGGTGTTGCCATTGCGACGTTTAAGTACCCGTCGCAGTAGCGACGCTTTTTCCGCCGTCAGTATAACGACACTTATATGCGCGCCACATAAAAATACGAAACTTATATGCGCGCTACATAAAAATTTGAAACT